>CAUYQU010045025.1:0-92886 GCA_963574635.1 Cheracebus regulus | reverse complement strand
CTTCAGCCTAAGCTACCACCCAGGTGGTCAATGTCATCTGCAGGGTCATCTTTGGATGAACAAAGGCAGGAACTCAATTTCTGTGATTTGGGGAAAATCTGGTGGTTCTGTTTTCTTTTTCTTTCTTTCTTTTTTTCTTTTTTTCTTTTTTTTTTTATCAAGATGGGGTTTCACCATGTTGGTCAGGCTGGTCTTGAACTCCTGACTTCAGGTGATCCGCCTGCCTTGGCCTCCAAAGTGCTTGGATTACAGGCACGAGTCACCACTCCTGGCCCGGTGGTGCTGTTTTCTTATCTGCCTCCCTTGAGGATGGGAAAGAAAATAGGCAGGGAAAGCAGAGACAGAGAAGTGCTTCCCAATAATGCCCACAACTCTTCAGGTTCCAGAGCAGGGTTTCCCAAACTTTATTGTGTGTCACCTGCAGGTGGTGGTTAAAAAATCATATTGTTAAAATAGATTGTTAAAACCAAATCTTTTTTTTTTTTTTTTTTAAGACAGGTTCTTGCTCTGTCACCCAGGCTGGAGTGTAGTAGTGTGATCTCAGCTCACTGCAACCTCGACCTCCTAGGCTCAAGTCATCCTCCCACCTCAGCCTCCTGAGTAGCTGATACTACAGGTGTTTACCATTATGCCCAGCTATTTTTTTTTTTTTAATTTTTGTAGAGCTGAGGTTTCTGCATGTTGCCCAGGCCGGTCTTGAACTCCTAGGCTTAAGCGATCCCTCTGCCTTGGCCTCCCAAAGTGCTGGGATTACAGGCATAAAACTAAATCGTGTTGAAACTAAGATTGTTGGACCTCACTCCCAGACTTACTGATTCAGCAGGTCTGGGGTATTGCCTTGTGGTTTGCAATTCCAACAAGTTCCCAGGTGATACTGATGCTGCTAATTTGGTAATCACACTTTGAGAACCACTGATTTAGAGCCATCTCCAGTAGTATTTGGGATGAAAGTATCAGCCTTGCTAAACTTTCTGTTCTCTCCTGATTACAGTATGACCTCTGTGGGGTTAACATTCTCTCCCCCAGCCCCTTATTTTAAGCTCCACACTTGCATTGAACATACCAGGTGCACCAAGATGGTTCACACAGAAAGACTTAAATGAAGAGACTGCTCCGGAAGTGTGGACAGGTTGTTGAGGCAGCAGAGACTAGCAGCAGCAAGAAGCAGGGATTGCCTCTAGGTCTGCAGAGGCGAGTGGAGGAATCAGTGTTCTGTGGGTTTGGCAAGAGCTGGGCTTACGGAGGGGGCTGTCTGGGGGAGCCGGTGCTGTGGACACACAAGGCTGCTGCCAAAAATGCAGCACAACAAGAGGGGCTTCTCTCTTCTGCTGCCCTCCAGTTGCCTCCTGGAGAGGCTCATTGGCTAAATCCAGCTGGAGCCAGAAGGCAATGGGAGAAGTAGTTTACAGGGATCATCCTCCCAGGGCAGAGAACAGAGTAGAGAATGGATCTGGAGCGGACTGTGGGGCAAATGAAGAATAACCAGAACTCAGCAACACCCTGCCCTCCCTTCCTGGCTATGCCCCAGCTCTTGACATTTACCTTTGCTTCCTCCAGCAGCTTACTTAATAGGAGTCAGCAAGCCCCAGAGAAAAGAGAGGCTGCCTAATGCTCGTGGTCACCCTTAGTCCTGACGCAGGGAATCAGGAACCCAACGCTGCCTGAAAGACGCGTGGAGACATGGGGGCTTTGAAAGAGGTCTTAGGGAAAGCCCTGTCTCTTCCTTCCTTCTACCACCCAACTCGGAAGAGCTCATCCCTTATTTCAAATAGAAAGGGAATATGTCCACTGGCCTGCTCTGGCTTCCAGATGGTCAGGCAGGCTGGAAAAAGACTCTGCTTCTGCAGCAGGCTTCAGCGGACTCTGATAGAAGAAATCCAAAGTTGGGGTACAGTGTGGAATGGCTGGCGTGGTGGGGACAGAGTGTTTCAGGTGATTTCCAAACTGTAGGGAACACACAGTACTTGGCGTTGGCTCAGAAAGGCCTCCCCTTCCATCTATGGAACAATGAAAATGAAATCTCTTAATCATTAGGAAAGAAAACAGAGAGGGAGAAGAGGAGGAAACAGGAGGAAGAGGAGAAGTGTTTACATCTGAGAGCTGTTGAGAACTGTCCTAGAACTTCCAGGCCAAGGGCTGTGTTGCTGCTGGACCTGCTGGCATGAGTTTGATGTCTCTGTTTACCTTTTTGTGGCTGGCTGTCCAGCTATTTTTCTGAGCTACGTGGCAAGATCTTTGTGTCAGATAACTCCATCCATGGTAAGATAATATTTGAGCATGTTTGGGGAAACTGTGGGCTGGCTGCTGTTTTGTAACCTGACACGAAGTCAGTGGGCAGCAGGCAAACTTGGAGCAAGCTCACACACCCCAGGACGTGGAGGATCAGCCTGCTCTGTGGGCTAGGAGGGAACTCTTGGGTGTCAGGATCCCAAGAGGGTCTCCTAGGCAAACTGTGGCCTGATGAAGTGGTCTGGGCCCTCCCCAGGTGAGTTAAATACGCCACCCCCTCACCCACCCACCCACCCACCCACACACACACACACACACACACACCCTCTTTTCAGCTAAGCTTGCAGTTCATTTCTTCTTGATACCAAAAACAAACACAAATCTGAAGTCAGAGTCTGTCAAGGGATTCCTGTGTCTTGAAAAAGGGGCCCCATGAATTCCGGTCAAAGAGCTCTACGACGATCGAGAAATAGACTCCCTGTAGTTTGATGGAGTCCCCTCCGTGGGTATGAATCTTCCCAAATCTTCACATTGAGACGTTGGCCTCCTGTATCTCACTCTGTGAGCCCCAACGCTGTCAAACTCACCACTCTGCCATTTTGAGTGCCTTACCCCAGTGTAGTCTTCTTTCTGCCTGCTTTGACCCAGACAATGCAGTAAGAGTGGGGAAGAATACAAGCTTAGGCTGTGTTTTTGTGATGTTGGAGGTCAGGAAGGGAGCAGAAATCCTCTCTTGGGGGTCCCAGGGGAGAGATGACATTGGCATGGGGGAAAGCCTAGCAATCTTTGGAGAAAGCCAGGGATTCTTTCCCAGATAGTGGAAAGCGGTTGAGTTTTGCTCTGGTTTCCTGTGACAGCTATGTCTACTGCTCACAGAGCTGAAGGCAACCTGACTAGGTCACCTGATCTGGGACACTTGGGATTGAGCTCACTTTCTGCGACAGTCTAAGTTGTGGGGGACGTTTCCTCTCTGAGTTACTAATTCCCAGGGTTGAAATAAGGAGGTTTGGCTTGATGAACTCTGAGATCCTGTCCGGCTTTGAGAGTCTGTGATGCTATGGCCTGGTTATCATCTTTATAGCATTTCATATATCCAGACATTTCTCTAGGAGTCTCAGTTATGCTTTAAAGAGGAAAACAGAGATTTGAGAATATACTACATTTAGGAAGCGTGTCTTCCTGACGCACTGTGGTAATTATGGAAGTTGGGCCGAGGATACCACACATGGTGATTTCCAGAGAAGATAGACTATTACATGCGGTGGGGCCCTTTCCTCATCCTTGAGCCTCAGGGGCTATGGCCAAAGTTTCCATCAAGAGGCCTCATCTTCTCCTGGGATCTTCCTCCAGTCTCATGCATAAGTCTGACCCCAGAGCTAGGGGTTGTCTTAAGTCAAGTTGGCTGCAGGAAGCTGTTTTCTCTGTATGCTTGATCCAAGTGAGGTACTGAGATCAGTGGCAGAGCTGAAGGACCAAGGGGGCCATAGGAGTGGTCAGGGTTGGCAGAGGAGACTCAAAGCTAGTGGAGGCACCATGACGACCATGTCTTTGGAGTCTGACAGGTCCGGGGATTATTCTGACAGTGACCACGTGCCAGCTCTGTGACCCAGGACCATTCATTTTATTTTCCTAGCCTTTTCTTCATATGAGAAAAGTTGTTAACCCTCTGGTGATAAAATTTCACCTAATTTTGAGAGTGGCTAGGAGGATGAAATGAAACATTTGTGTACAGCTTTCTCTCATTTCCTGGTTCAAGTTAGACATTCAATTCATCCTTCATATATATATATATGGAATCTCGCTCTGTCACCCAGGCTGGAGTACAGTGGCGTGATCTTGGCTCACTGCAACCTCTGCCTCCCAGTTTCAAGCAATTCTCTGCCTCAGCCTCCTGAATAGGTGGGCTTAAAGGCACCCGCCACCACACCCAGCTAATTTTTTTTTTTTTGTATTTTTAGTAGAGATGGGGTTTCATTGTTTTGGCCAGGCTGGTCTTGAACTCCTGACCTTGTGATCTACCCGCCTTGACCCCCCAAAGTGATGGTCTTACAGGTGTGAGCCACTGTGCCCAGCTTCCTCCTCCTTCTTTAAAACTTCTGGGAGGAAAGGTAAAGAATAGAGAGCCATTCTGGAGAAAGAAGTCCAAAGCATGATTTGGAAGTGACCTTGACATACAGGCAGGGTCATTGTTCTGCACATGACCCACATGTATGCATTTCATGGCCAGAAGAAGAGAGATCAGCTGGGGCCATTACAGGACGTAAAGAATTGTAACTGCAAACACGCAGAGCCAAGGTGTGGAAGGGTAGTGACAGAGATTATATTACCGGCAGAATTATCTTTCGGCCCATAGATTGCCAGGCTTGGGTAGGCACCAAGGAGTCCCTCCGTGCACTTGCCTCCTTTTCTCTTCTCTTCCCTACTTTGGGGCCCTTTCTCTGACTCTCTCCCCACTGCTCCTGGTCACTATCAGTCAGAAAAGCCCTCCAGTCCTCTGCAGAAGCAGGCAGTGCTAGTTCAGAATTCTCAGTGTAGAGCACAGATTCCACACATAAACCTTTCCCTTGCTAATACTGGTGACCTCTCAACAAGACCTCACAGAATTCATATACCAAAGGAATTTCTTCTCAGATAGGTAAGGAGGGGGAGCCAAAGGAGTGCGAGGACCATCAGTCCTGATCTATCACATTAAAGGATGCCCCAATAACCATTTATGAGTCTCCATAGACTTAGCTCATGAAGTAGCCTGAGGGATTTAGGCTAGACAGGAAGAACACTCTAATAATGAGGATTAAAACCCTTGATCAGGTGAGCAATGCAAATTTCACTCCCCTTTCAACTTAGTACATTTTCAAAAAATATAAAAGAAGATACCTTTTTAAAGAATGGTCTTCTAGAAGCAGGGGGATGGAAGACAAAAGTCCTCAAGGTACTTTTTTCTCTAAGCTTGCACAAATCAGTTCAGCGATGTCTGGGTCTAATGGGAGCTCAGGTGGGTGCTGCATGAGCACTCAGGATTCAGTACCTTCTGAACCCCTTCCTTGTGCTTCCCCAATCCCCTCCACACATGGACCCAGACCCAGGTTTGCAGCATGGGTTTTCTCCTGCCCGTGTTTTGCAAAAATCCGCCTTTGTTCTGGTGCCCACACTTAGCTTTCTGTGAGAACAAAGAGGAAGTCCAGCTACAAACTGTCCTCTTGCAAAGTAATTAAGCTCATGGCATGGGAGCTGGTACTCTTCAGGGCTGGCCAGCGTGGGAGGGTTGGAGCCCATAATAGGTCTGCCAGGAGGGACCTGCTGGTTCTCACGTCCTTCCGGCCCCTAGTGGAGGTGGTGCTTCCACATATGGTTGTCCGTGTGGTGACGTTTTGGGCACAAGGGACTCATGAAGTGTCCGAAGTCATGCTGGCATAGTGCACAGAGCCACGACTTCCTGGCTCTATTGGTCACTGGGATACTGCAGCCTCATCTACACACGGTAGTAGAGGGTGTTAAGGAAGGGCTTTTTTCACTCAGAACCTATGAGTCAGCTCATAAAAGAGAAGGCTGGGTAGCCAAGGGCATGTTTTGGGGGAGGAGGAAAAGAAAGGAATTAGTTTTTCTTCACAGAGTGGACAAGAGCCAAAAAAGTTTCTTTCTTCACTGAAAGAAGAGAGAGACTGAAAAAAATAATAAAACAGGAAAGAATTTAAGTTAGAACTGAGATCTAAGATATTTCAGCATTAGGACCAAAAATAGAGAAATGGGTTGGATTTCTTTTTTGTGGATATTCTTCAGAATGGACTGGGGTAAGTATTTGAGAATTCTAGCTAAAAGCAGCAAAATGCACTCCCTGGATATGTGAGGTACAAGATACTTGCCAGAAGCAACAGATCTGAAATAGTTTAGGGTGGAGGACCATAATATCTTCTAGAATCTCCGCTATGGATTAGGAATAGTTTAGCAATGTCTTCTCTGGAGGCTGCAACTACAGCCCACAAAGAGATTATCAGAAGGAAGATTTAAGCTGACTAGAGGGAAAAACATTTGAATAATGAAAGCTGTCTAACAGTGAAATGGACTATTTTACTAAGACAGTAAACTTCTGAATTCAGGGAGTATTTAAATCAAGGATTCAAATCTGGAAGCCTTTGGAAGGTTTTTTTCCTACTTTGGAAGAATGGAATTGATGCCCTTTCAGGCTTCTTTACAGGGCTAAGATACTATTTGTCTCTAAAGGTGAATGTGCTTAGAGCTATAATTCATTTTGGTTGAAAGTTTGCTCTATTAAGCTAGGGTTTGTTCATTAATTTACTTGTCCTTTAAATACCTCCAGGCCTGGAGCTACAACAATGAAAAAGACATGGTGACTTTGTATATGGCAAATTCTTGGTATATTGGGAAGACAGAAAGGAAACAAATAAATTGCAACTCTGTATGGCAAGGGATGAAATAGAAGCACCAAGGGCTATGGAAACACAGTGAAGGGAATAAGAAGCATCTCTCTCTCCCCAGGGGAATAGGGGAAGGCTTTTTAGAAGAAGCAACTTTTCAACTGGCAGCTTCCTCCCAATCTAATTCCATTCCACTCCAGTCCTTATGGTCTCACTGGATGTCTGCTATGTGAAAGACAAAGAGAATAAATACAAGCATGCATTCTCTAAAGAGCTATTCAGCTTCAGGTGCAAGTTCATATTTGTGCCTTGGGATGGGGGACACATATGAACAAAACCTGGTCTTTAAGGAGCTTCCAGTCTTAGAGCAGCCCTTCCTTCTAGGCTGTGTGTCCCCTACTCTGATGTAGAATTCAGATCAGAAAGGGGGTAAATTGGGTGACCGTTTTGAAGCAGGGTGTCAAAGGGCAGCAGTGGAGAATTGTTTCTGTGGCTCACCTGCTCTTCCTTGGAATGGAGGTGGTACTCCAATGTGTGACTGTCCCAGTGATGCTACTGTGGACATGGGGGACAAAACATATGCTGCTGGGTCCTCTCCAGGACAGGTGTGAGCTCTAGGTGAGATCTGTTGAATGCCAGCAGGAGGCAGGGAGACGTTTTGTGATTTGCTGCCCCTCTGCATGTGGCAAGAGGTAGGGAAGGCTCAGGTACTGGATGGAGGAAGACAGAAGCCTGTGGTTTATACTGTGGCATCGGTATCATTGGGATGATGGAGAAACCCCAGGCAGCTCCAAAGGTGTTGGTATATCAATCAGCACCCAGCTATGAGACAAAATAACTGGTGTGGTTTCTAACAGAGGTAATTCAACCTAAAGAATTGTTAACTAGGGATTGAATGTGAAAAGGGAACCCTGAGACATCACAGAGTTGGCTGGTGCAGTGGCTTATGCCTATAATCCCAGCACTTTGGGAGGCTGAGGTGGGCAGATCACTTGAGGTCAGGAATTTGAGACCAGCCTGGCCAGCATGGTGAGACCCTCTCTCGACCAAAAATACAAACAATTAGCTGGGCATGGTGGTGCGTGCCTGTAATCCCAGCTACTCAGAAGGCTGAGATGGGAGAATTGCTTGAACCCAAGAGGTAGAGGTTGCAGTGAGCCAAGATAGCACCACTGCACTTCAGCCTGGGCAACAAGAGTGAGATTCCATCTAAAAATAATAATAATAAAATAATAAAAAAAGACATCACAGAGTGGCAACTGCAAAGAAGCAGTCCCATCCTTAGGGCTAGGGAAAGAAAGAAAGAGGTTTGAATTATTACCACTCAAAAACCTAAGAGGAGGCACTGGCCACCTGATGCTGGTCTCCAGAGGAAGATAATGAGGGCAGTTCTTTGGGTGATGGAACAGAAAATGTCTGCTACTGGAATAAAATGCAGCTGCCAGGATGAATGCGGCCCAGTGACACCGCCAGAAATGAGAAGCAAGGAACTGGAACAAGAAGCAGACAGAAGGGAGTAGCACCTTCTTCCTTCTTCCAGCCTCGCCGTCTCTCTCTCTAGTGCCCTCTATTGGTAGACCTTAGCAGGAAGCTAATAGGCACAGCAGAAATGTAGTTTGCTGGGTCCCAGCCCAGGGACTCATAAAGTCAAGAATGGAAGGATGGATTTGCAGTTGAAGTCATTAGCTTAGATCATTAGATAATTAGATCAGTTGAGCTGCTGTGGGAGGTGTCAGACCAAGAAATTTGCCAAAAGAAGTCAGGTTGGCTTCTGAGTTAGTTAACGGAATACTAGCTCCTAAAACAGATACAAGCTGAAAAACGTATATGAGATCACATACAACTTTTTTTCCTAGCTCTTATAAGGCCCAGTATGGGTGTTTCTGATCAGTGGGTGACTCTTTAGGCACTGATTCAAGAATCCAAGTTCTTTCCATTTTATGGCTTTGCAACTTCAAGGCTTCCAAGTTTGCATATTCATATGTATTAAGACAGCAAAACAAGACAGACCAGGAAGTACACGAGGTTTTCATGTGCCAGGCCTAGATGTGGCAACTTTGCTCACATTCCGTTGACCAGAACTCAGGCATGTGCACATACCTAACTGCAGAGGGATGCTGAGAAATGCAGTCTAGCTGTGTGCCCAGGAAGATGAGGGAAATGGAGAGATAATCAGCCAGTTCTGCCACATGTTCCGCTGACCCTACATAGATTAGCTTTTCAGCATACTTTCCCATGAACATAGGCTGACCTTAGCTCATTCCACAGGTGTCTTCAAGAAAGAGGAGCCTGAGGATGTGCATAAGGAACCATTGCATAAGGAAATGCCCTCCAAAATCATAATTTGTTCTTTGTGTCAATAAATCGTGGGCTTGTGTTCTCACAGTGTTTTTGATTTTAAAAATTTTTTCCTTTCATTCCAGTTCATTCCTGGGAAGAAAAGAGGATGATAGAGGAGATTATTTCCACTCCTTTTTGCCTTTTTTTGTATTTAATTAATAAACTAATTCGCATCCACTGTCAAGAAGAAAAATAAAACAACAAAATTCAAAGAATATACATATATTGAAAACAGATTTCTGCCATATTTTTGCTTGCCTTTTGATTTTGCTTATGGTATCTTTGTATAGAAGTGTTTTATATTGTAATATTGTAAACGTTATTAATTTTTCAGTGATGTCTTTCCCCTTCCCTATTCCAAAGTAATTAACACATTCTTCCATATTTTCTTCCAGTATTTTTACATTTATATTGTTTAGATTTTTAATCCATTTGGACTTTATTTTTGTGAATGACATGGCATAGAAATTTGATTTTGTTTAGTGTTTTAGCCAGATGACTAGCTAATTGTCTATTACCAAATACTATGCTCTTTTCCAGTTATTTGAAATGCTACTTTTATCATATCTTAATTCTTTTATAAGCATGATGTATTAGATTCTATTGCTATTGTAAACAGTTAAATTTAGCAGCTTCAAACAACACAAGTTTATTATCTGACAGTTATGGAGGCCAGAGTCTGAAATGGTCTCACTGGGCTAAAATCAACGTGCTGGCAGGGCTGTGTGGAGGCAGCCATCTGGGGGCCCCAAGGGAGAATCCGTGTCTTTGCTGTCTCCAGCTGGCCGCGTTCCTTTGCTCAGGGCCCCCTTCCATCTTCAATACATCAGTGGTTGGTTGTCTTTCTTATACTGTATCACTCTGAAGCTGACTCTCATGATGACCTCTTCCACTTATGAACTCTTCTGATTACATTGGGCCCATGTGGATAATCCACGATAATCTCTGTTTTCTGTTGCTTATAAGAGAATACCTAAAGCTGGGTAACTTACAAAGAAATAAACTTTATGTCTTACAATTATGGAGGCTATGAAGTCCAAGGTTGGGCAGCCACATCTGGTGAGGTCCTTCCTGCTGGTGGGGACTATGCAAAGTCCAGAGACAGCACAGGATGTCGCATGTCGAGGGTGCTAAGCATGGTAGCTCAGGTCCCTCTTCTTCCTCTTATAAAGTCACCCATCCCACTCCTGTGATAACTCAATAATCCATTACTTCATTAATCCATGAAGTAATTACCCAACTTCTTAAAGGCTCTACTTCTCGATTGACTGCCACACTGGGATTGAAATTTCAACATGAGATTCAGAGGGGACAAACATTCAAACCATAGCAATCTTCCTATCTTAATCAAGGTCAGCAGATTGATTCCATCTGCAACCTTGATTCCTCCTTGCCATGTGTTATGGACTGAATTGTATTCCCCTGTCCCCCTAGTTCATATGTTGAAGCCCTAGTCTCTGGTATCTCAGAATGTGACTGTTTTGAAGGATAGGGCTCTTAAAGGGGTAATTATGGTAAAATGAGGTCCTATAGATGCACCTTAATCCAATCTGACTGATGTCCTTATAAGAAGAGGAAATTTGGACACATGAAAAGACATGAGGGATGTACAAGTACAGAAGAAAGGACCATGTGAAAAAACTGAGCAATAGGGCATTTATCTGCAAGGCAGTAAGAGAGGCCTCAGAGAAAAAGCAACCCTGTTTGTTCCCTGACCTTGGACTTTCAGCTCCAGTACCGTGAGACAATAAATTGCTGATGTTTAAGCTACCTGGTCTGTGGTATTTTGTTATGGCAGTCCTGGCAAGCTAATATACCATGTAGCGTAACATGATCACAGGTTCCAGGAATACCATCTTTGGGAGGCTATTTTTCTGCCTATGACATATTAGTTGATTTGTAGATTTTCTATTCTGTTGCATAGATCTACTCACTTATCCCTGAGCCAATATCATGTTTCTACAATTACTAGGGTGCTATTTTGTTTGGTAGAGTGAATGTCCTCTTTTGCTTGTTTTCATTCACCTAATATTTTCTTGGTTATTTTATGCATTTATTCTTCCATATCAATTTTAGAATCACCTTGTCAAGTTTCCTTCACAAGGAAACTTGTGTTTGCAATACATTGATAGATTGATCTTGGATTTATCTTTACATGAACGAATATTTTCCCACTTAGCTCTTCTGTATATCCTTCTTCGTAATGTTATCTTTTATTTCCTGGTACATTTTTTTCCCAAGCACTTTCTAATTTTTGTTGATGTTGTGAATAGGATAATTCTTCCTCCTTTACAGCAGGAAAACCGAGGCCCAGAGAGGGAAAGAGACTTCTCTGAGACCACACAGCATCAGGGAGCAGGCTCTAAGTGGAAAACAGGCCTATGATTTCTAACACCTCTGCTCTACCCCTGGCCACATGGAGCTTCTTGGCTAGATCCACAATGTGATATTCTGTTTTAGCTCAACACTCACGTGTCTACTACGGCAGTACTGGACCAGGCCTTGGGATGGTTGAGAGGTCACATAGGGGCCACTCTTATTTCACTGATGGAGATATCATAGGGTAGAGGGTAGGTAAGAGGGAATTTTGGGGAGCAAGCAAGGGAGCATCTGTAGAATCACTTACTTCTTAATCCTGGATGATTAAACAGCTATCATCAGGAAAGAAGGGTACACTCATAAAAAAATAACAAATAGAGCTCTTGTTCACAATTCACAATAGATAAAATCCAACTCTTACTCACTGAAGAGCAGTAAAGTCCCCAAGTCTCTTCATTAGGATGACTAAAAAGATTCAGAATGATACAAGAGAGACATTAGGTTAATTTGACCATGGAAGAGAATATGTCAATGGCCCAGAGATGTAAAGGGTTAGGGAATGCAGAGGGAGGAAGGAAAGACTGTCTCTCAGGTTGTTCAAATCACTCCTCTACATGGCCCCAGATGTAGGAGCAGCAGGAAGTAGCAGGGATGAGTTGACCTTGACTGTCTACCTGGACAACACGGGGCCCTTCTCATTAGCTGCCCAGTTTGGACTCCCCCAGCCTCATGCAGTTTTGGGTAAGAGTCATTATCCTTTGGCTACATGCAAGGATGCTGCATTCACAAATACTTTGGAGGATTTTCCAAATCTCTTTCAGCAGCTGCACTTTCTAGATGGCGAGTGTCTAGGAAATTGGGGAATATTACTTATTTTCAATCAAGAAAGGGCTTTTGGGCTCCCATCTCTGCTCCATATCTGAAGGCCTTAATTTCACAAACAAGGAAATGGAGCCCTGAGAAGAAAGTGCCCTTACTTGAGCAACATTGTTCATTCATCCTAGGAGTTAGTGCTGGGGCAGAATCATTCACACTTCAGGGTACAACCCTTCCTCTGACCCATCTAGGCAGACGGGTTTTATTGTGAGCCATAGAAACAATAGAGACCTATATGGCAATCATGATAACGGGTGTGTATGGGGTGGAGAAGGGGATATGCAGGAAAAGGGGATGAAGTCCTTCATTTTTCTGAGGCAAATAAAAGACCACCACTCCTCCATGGACACAGAGAAAATGTTCTAATGGGAAATTGCATGTGGGCTGTATTTTGCCTTTTGTTCATTTATTCATTTGTCCATCCATCCATCCATCCATCCATCCATGCATGCATGCATATATGCACTGCCTGCCTAGTGCCCGAATGGTATGGAATTGTGACAGCTATGATGAAAAATTTGGAGTTAATCCAAGAGTTAGTGAGGAAACATTGAAGATTCTTGGAGAGGGAGTGACAAAATGCAGGAAGTGATTCAGGGAGAGTGCGGCAGCTTAAAGATAGATTTAAGGGGCAAAGGCTAGATATGATCTTTTCATAGGAGTTTGAATGTGACTCTTCTTCATTTGTTGTACTGAACCAGCTTCCGGCCACATCTGAAAAGGGTTCAGACAGAAATGAGAAGGATCTAAGGATTGACTGAAAGCCTCAAGGAACAAGATATTCGATGTGATGTGTCCAGTGGACTTGTCTGGAGAATAATCGATTCAGTGACTATTTGCTGGGTGCATGCTCCTTAATTTTCACTATTATTTTTCCTCCACCTTCCAACGCAGAGGGGTCCTGTGCTTTCTGCCAGGACTGTTAGAAAGGAAAGGAAGGGGCTGGGGATGGCCACTGGAACTAAATAGTTTGTACATTCCCAGCCACCCCAGTCAATTCAGCAACATGCCCTGGGGACTGCGCATTAGGGTTGAGGAAGGTACATTGTACGTGGAGAGACAAGAATATAGAGCAGATAGTGGTGGTCTGCTGGGGAATAAGCACCAAGAGTATCCATTAGGGACAATGGGAAAAGAGACCCTCCTCCCCCATCTTTAATTAAACAGTTGCCTGTACAGGTCTCTGTGTTGGAGCCCTTCAGAGTACATTGCTAAGGTCCCTCCTTCCCGAGGATTATGGCAAGGAGTAGAGGAAGGAGCAAGAGATTTAGAATCACACAGATCTGCTTACCAGCTGTGTGATCTGGGTCGTGCGCTCCTCAGGCTCTCTGAGCCTCAGTTTCTTCAACTGGAAAATAGGAATAATAATGTCACCTGACTCATGGGATTATTTTGAGGACTATACAGTAATGCATGTGAGAATTACTTTGTAGAACATCAATCACTGTTTCAAGATTAAATATAAATAATAATAAGAATTTTTCCAATATAATTTCCATTGTCTTAGAATGCAAGCACATTAACCCCTTTCCAAAATCCACTGTGGTGTTCCACATGGAGGGACTAATGCCTGGGAGAGAAAGGCTGATCTGAGCCCCCCAGTATTTACAAGTGACGGCTGTGTTCTCAGCCCATAAGTCCATGAGCATATGGATGAAGCACCCTGCCTTTCTGGGAATTCGTGTATGTCCTGTTTTCAGATTTCATGATACTGTATTGGTTTTTAAAATATAACTTACTGCACTAGCATATCTAGTTGAGCGTCTCATATTTTTTTCTTTTAAAATCACACTTAGAAAAGTAAAACACCAGTTCCAAATGGTTGAAATTAGAGACAGAGGGTGAGGAAATATGGGCCCAGGTTGAACCTGATGAGGTGAGGGCAGACTCCATAGCTTTCTGGAGACGTGATGGCCACCTCCCACTTTATCCTTCTCTGGAAGGAAAGCCTTGCTCATTGTGAGTTTTGGTACTGCCCTTCTTCTTTCTCCTGGGAGAACCTGCCATTTGCTGGACATCACTCCAGAGCTGCAGGATGGGATCACCACCAGGGCCAGGGCTGGGAGCCTGTCCTATTGTCCAGAGAACAGGGAGAAGAGGGGCAGGTAGAGGGTTAGTGGCAGGAAGCCTTTTTCCTGACATCAAGTCTTGCTTCTGGGGGAATGAAGGATGTTGAAACTGTTTAGTTTTAGTTTTTCCTGTTCAGCAACTGATAATCTTTCCCTCTGTTGAGGGGATGGTTTCAGTTAATGCTGGGGCTTTTTGCCTGTTAAATTGTTAAAATGCAGAATGACAGCCCCTTTGCTGGTTAAGGATATTTATTTCAAGTCCTAAATCAATTTCAGCCTCTCTCTCCCTCTGTTCCCCCTTTCTCCTCCTAGTGCACCCCTCCCCTTTGGAACTTGGGAAAATCCAATTTCCTTCCTGCCTTAATCTCTCCAGTTTTGCACAGGCTCTGCTCTGCCCGCACCTGCTCCTTCCAGCTGTGAGATTCCTTTTGGTAAAATACTTTGTGTCCTGCCAAGTTGTCGATGGACAAGACCTCCATTGCTGCTTCCTGGCTCTCTTAATGAACACCATTGTTCTGTTCCACCAGGTCCCCAGGACTCCGCCGTTCACTCTATTAGCCAACAGCAGTTTCCACAGTTGGCATGAGTGAGACCCCTGCCCTGGGCCCCCAGGCTCCTGCTCTTGAATGAGGAAATAATTCAAAATCAAGCACTCCCTTGCTGTTACTAAGTGCTCTGAGCTTTACTGTCCCAACTCCTGTATCACAGGAATGTCAGACTAAGTGAGAGGGACTCCAGATCCACCATCTACCCAGCCTTGGGACTGAGCCATCATTATTAATGACAACAGTCACCACCCAGAACTCAAGTCATAAATAATAAGGGTCTTTCAGTCACAAGAATGGCTGCAAACATTCATCATCTACACACTTCTTGAAATAGCCATGGGAATGAACAGCAGAACGATTATGGCCAATTTCTCTCTCTAGTTCAATGCTGACAGCTTAGTTTTATTTAAAAAAGAAAAGTCCAAAGCAGCATGAACTTCAGATAATAGATAGATACTGCACAAAAGGGAGTTCTGTGGCCAAATAAGTTTGAGAAATTCTTTGTTATAAACAAAAGATAAATAGATTTCTTGATAGAAAGACTTCTCTGAGTCCTTAACATACTAAATGTGCGTTGGGAATTTCCAAGAGAGATAAGTTATGTTTCCCAAAAGCATCTGCTCTTAACTTTGTTTTTTTCTTGTTTTGCCCTAACATGCTATATCTTGCAGGTCGCTAGTCAGTGGTGTGCTGGAAATATTTAACAACTGGTTCTCTGTGGGGGTGGGGAGCCCTGATTCATAGTGTTTGCTGATTTCCATGGTATGAATACTCCCACTGTGGTCAATTGTAAGCTATTAACATGAAGTCACTGAGAATGAAAGTTGGGAAGACATGCCCGTGATCAGACCTCTAAGCTGATGTGAGCTGATGGAAGCTGGTGCCAGCTGGCTGGAGGTAGTTCATCACCCCACCATGAAATGCCATTGAGAGAATGCTGCCCTTTGACACGATATCCCTCTTTCCACTGACAATGAGGCAGTGCAAAAAGCCAATGGATGTGACTGGTGTTGAACGCCACAGTGAAACAAGAATGGAACATGATAGGGAATTCCTGGTTTGGGGAATCTTTGTTCACTTCTCTAATCAGTGATTCAAATGGATTTTGCCTGAGACCAGCTTATGATGGATGTTGGATTCTCTGACAAAGTTTCCCAGCCCTCTGAATTGATAATAAGAGCTGCTTTAGGGCAGATCTATCTTGATTTTGTTACAACTTCACTGGCCTCTTGTCTACCTGAGGATAGATGCATGAGTGCCTGTCCACTCTCTGGACAGCTGAGTGGCCTCCTTTTCAGTGGGGGTCAGAACAACCTTTCTGAGCAACTTCCCTGCTGATTCTTGGGCAGCTCCCTTTGACCCTGACCAGTGAATCTTTGTCTACATAAGTCATCTGATATAATACAGAGGCCAAACCTCAAATTTATATCTCAGCAGCACTTGGTGTAGAGGACCACTTTCTTCCTTTTTAAAAGTCATTTTCTTCTCCTAGATTCCAAGATAGCACTCTCTCCTGGTTCTCCTCCTTCTGTTTCGGCCACTTCTGCTTTGCCAACGTTTTCACTTGCTCTCTAAAACTAGTTTCCTCTACCTCTGCTTTCCCCAGTCTCCTTACTTCCCCTTCCTTGCCTTTCCTTCTCTCTGAATGATTTGATTTATTCTCATGGGCTTGATTTTATCTTTGTTTCCTGATGAATCCCAATTTTTGTAACTTGAAACCAGACCACTTGTTCGAGCTCCAGGCTTATATAACCCACGGTCTACTTGACATCTCTATCTGGATGCCTTACAAGTTTCTTGACTTGAACTTTTGTGAAAAGGAACTGGATGTTCCCTGTGCCTTCCACCCTGTTTCTCCCTCAGCCTTCCTTATCTCAATAAATAGCATTTCCTTTGATCCAGTTGCCTGAGCCCGACATCTAGGAATAATCCTTGATTCAACTTTTCTTCTTATCTCCATACTCAGTCTATTTGTCTTAAATGAGTGAAGTTCTCTCTACTCTTTCCTTTTATCCCCTGAGAGTCATTATCTTATGTTATAAGGTATGAGGTATATTAGAAGCTCTGCAACAGCCTGTTGGGTTTATAAGCTACTGCTTTGCCCTATCAAGGAGAAAGATCTAGGAGAGGGATTTCAGCTAGATGACTCTTAATTCAAATTTCTTCTGACCATTCTCCAGAACAGTAAGCCCCCAAGAACCCCCACGTGTTCTCTCTGTCTGACAGATCCCAAATGAGTGTCTCTCATTCAATGGATCCAGGTTATTCTGGGCTCCCTTCATGTTTTTCTCATATTTAGTTGTTGTCCTGTGGCCTTTGCGATGACAACCCTGACTACCAAACATAGATGAGTAGTTCTGTGGGACAGGCACCTTGAGAAAATTCAGATGTGTGAGGGAAATTCTTTAATAAGAATTGGTTTATTCAGGCTGGGTGTGGTTGCTCATCCCTGTAATCCCAGTACTTTGGGAGGCCGAAGCAGGTAGATTGCTTGAGTTCAGGAGTTTGAGACCAGTCTGGCCAACATGGTGAAACCTATCACTACTAAAAATACAAAATTAGCTGGGCATGGTGGCACACACCTGTAATCCCAGCTACTCAGGAGGCCGAGGCAGGAGAATTGCTTTAACCCAGGAGGCCATGGTTGTAGTGAGCCAAGATAGTGCCACTGCACTCCAGCCTGGGCAACACAGTAAGACTCTGTCTTGAGAGAGAGAAAAGAGAATGGATTTATTCTTTCTTTTATGAGTTTGAATTTCTAGGATGCTTTTGGTTTCATGGTGATTCCTGGGTATCTCATTGTCACCTGTGGGAAGCAGGGACTTTCAAGAAAATTTTCCCTATTTTAGCATTGAGAAACTGAGGCCCAGCTTGTGACTGCAAAAGCTCAAGACCATACGGGCAGTGACACAGCCTTGTGGTTCCTTTGGCCTCAGTTTCTTAATTTCTGTTAAGAATAGATACAGGTTAAAGCCCAAGTGTCCCCAGGAGTATTGCTGTGTTGAAAGATGGGCATAAGAAGGTACATACCAGGTTCTGGGGGCCTGATGCTCATACAATTAGGATGCACTTAGGAGCCTTTGTTAAGAAAACGAATATAGAATTTTATACAAAAAGGAACACTTAAACTAGAAAGGAAAAAGAAATCACACACAAAAAATGACAAATTAAAAACTGCTTACAAAATACCAAAAGCATCATGGAATCCAGAAAATAACATTTATGCTTTTATTAATTAATTAATGGGCTACTTCCATAATGCTTTTCCTCTACATTTTTGGCTGCATACTTTTCTATCACTTTTTCATATATTAATAATTTGGTAAGATTTTCTATAGTGAGAACAAAGATAATTCAGTCTTTCTTCTACGCTCATTGAAATTTGTTTTTTAAAAAACATGGCTGATAACTTAGTATATTTCCTGTTAGTTTTATAACTTGTTATTGACAGTGTCATGAATTTTTAATTTTCAAATCCTAAAATTTGGGAACACATCAATCACTTTTCTCTTATATCTGAACTGTAAGATTTAAGGCATTTCGAGTTTTCTTTTCTTTTGAGATTAAAAAATTTTAACTGTAAAATACACATAGGATTTACCATCTTAACCACTTTTGCATACAATTTAGTGGCATTCAGTATATTTACCTTGTTGTACAACCAATCTCTAGAACTCTTTGCATCTTGTCCAAATGAAAATTCTATACTCATTAAACAAGTTTCCATTCCCCTCCCTGCCAGCCCCTGGTAACCAGCATTTTACTTTAGGTTTCTATGAATTTGACTATCCTAGATATCATATGTAAGTGGAGTCATACAGGATTTGCCTCTTTGCTTATTTCATTTAGCATACTGTTCTTAAGATTTACTTATGTAGCATGTGTCAGAATTCCCTTCCTTTTTAAATGAGTAATATTCCATTGAATATATGTACCACAATCTGCTTATGCATTCCTTTGTTGATGGATAGTTGGGTTACTTCCACATTTGGCTATGGTGAATAATGATGCTATGAACATGGGTGCACAAATAACTATTTGAGACTCTGCTTTTAATTTTTTGGGTTATATACCCAGAAATGGAAGGCTGGATCCTATGATGATTCTATATTTAAGTTTTTTGAGAAATTGCCTTACTGTTTTTTTTTTAATAGAAGCTTCACCATTTTGCGTTCTCAACAGTGCACAAAGGTTCCAATTTCTCCGTATCATTGCCAATATTTGTTCTTTTCTTTTCTGCTTTCTTTTTCTTCCTTGTTTCTCTCTCCTTCCCTTCTCTTCCCTTCCCCTTCCCCTTTCCCTTTCCCTTTCCCTTTCTCCTTCCTTCCTCCTTCCCTTCCTTCTCACTCTGTTGCCCAGGCTGGAGTGCAGTGGTGTGATCACGGCTCACTGCAGCCACAACCTCCCAGGCTCAACTGATCCCCCAACCTCAGTCTCCCAAGTAGCTAGGACTATAGGAGTGCACCACCATGCCTGGCGAATTCTCTTCACTTCCCTTCCTTTTCCTTTTCCTCTTTCTTTCTTTCTTAGTAGCCATCCTAATAGATATAGGTGGAATCTCATTGTTATTTGATTTGCATTTCACTAATAATTAGTGATGTTAAGCATCATTTCATGTGCTTATTGGCCATTTGTATATGTTTATCTTCTTTGGAGAAATGGTCTATTCAAGTCCTTTGCCAATTGTTTATTTATTTATTTATGTTTAACTTTTAAGTTAGGGAAAAATATACAGGTTTGTTATATGGGTAAGTTGCACCTCATAGGGGTTTGGTGTATCGATGAGTTCATAACCCAGGTAATAATCATAGTATGTGATAGGCAGTTTTTCCCTCCTCCCTCCCTCCTCTCTGCACCCTTAAGTAGGCCTTGGTGTTTGTTGTTTCCTTCGTTGTGTCCATATGTACTCAATGTTCAGTTTCTACTTATAAGTGAGAACGTGCGGTTTTGGTTTTCTGTTCCTGTATTAGTTCACTTAGGATGATGACCTTTGCCCATTTTTTAATCAAGTTATTTGATTTTTTGTTGCTGTTATTCAGCTTTCTCGTGCGGTGACTGATGATAAACACCCCTTGAATTGATTGCACTCATTTCCAGTTTGTCCTTCGTGGCCTTGTGAGTTTATTTTCCAGTGACAGGACCATCAGCAAGAAATTAGACTGTTTTTTTCCAATGTTTATATCATTTTCTTCTCATTTAAAATCGAATTACCAAAAAATTCAAGAGTCTATTCACTACTCCTATTTAAATGGCATCTCTTTTTAAAAAAAGGAAAATTAAGAGGTGAGGTCTTGCTTTGTTGCCCAGGCAACAGTGCAGTGGCATAATCGTCACTCACCGTAATCTCAAACCTCTGGCTTCTAGTGATCCTTCTGCCTCAGCATCCCAAAGTGTTAGAATTACAGGTGTGAGGCACTGTGCCTGTATCTCCTTTAGTGAATTATTGCTTTTGTAATGATCAGTTTTTTTGGGTGACAGCTTACTCGTTGATGTCATAGTAATCTCTTGATTTAATGTAGAGATTTATAGAAGCTAATTTCATCGTACAGTGTGTTTATAATTGCATACATTGAATTTTCAAGTATATTCTTGGTACAGGAACCTTTCATTTTGCCTAAGTGTTGATTAGAACCGAATCCTCTATTTATAATTCTATGCTTCTGAAACTGAACAGTTTTTCTTGTACTAGCATCTGGCTCCTTATATTTCAAAGGTTGGTTCTTCTATATTGTGCAGACGCTTCCAATCTCCAGCAATAGGATACATTTATGTCACAATAGGCCCTCTGGCCTGGCATCTTTGTTCCAGACACTGGATGAATCAGTACAATGGGTAGCAGGACTATTTCTAGACATCATTCTTACATTGGGAGAACTAGAGCTATAAATAGAAGAAACTAAACACTATAAATATATCCCCAGTAAGCCCAAACTAAATATACTTAGATTCAATACTTTTTTAGCTAAATCACACAAATACCAACATTACTTGACAATAGGGGACAGAAGAGAATTCATAGTGGAAAAAGACAGTAGTCTTAACTGATTCTGGTTAGAATAGTCTTTTAGTCTTTTTTTTTTTTTAAACAAACTTTGCGCCCCCCTCCCCGCCACCCCCCAAAAAAAGGAGTCCATAAAAAAGTCCATCCAGTAAAACATTGCTAGGACTTTTTCCGGGGATCTTGGAATTGGCCTCTGCAAGTGAAGGGCCCTGAACACTGCAATTCCGTGGCTTTAGGGTAAACGGAGTCTGGGAGTAGGCTGGGAAGGAAGAGTTCTGTTTTTAGGAAGGGTGAGATGAGAAATGCTAGGAAGGGCACTGATCTGACCGCTCCAGGTCCCAGGACATTTTCTAGCCTTCCTGTGCTGCTTCTGCAGCCACAGATCACATGCTTGGTATTCCTGGAATGGCCCGTCGTGGCTGGGGACTATGGATTTTCTGGTAAGATGACAGCATGCTGTGATATTTTACTGTCCCACCATTCTTCACCTGCAACAAATATCCCCTTAATTGCTTCAGCATGAACCCCAGCTGACATTCCCCATTCCTCAGGGTCTCTCAGTCCCAACCTCATAGTAAACTCAAGACATCTAAATGGTGCTCCCAGACAAGGCAGCTGGAAGCCAGACATCCTGGCTGATTTGAGCAATTAGCTGAGCTCCCATCCTGGGCTGGCCTCATTAGGGGTGTCCAGATGTTAGCACTGCCTCCCATCCCTTGGGTGGGCTGTCTCCCCAGATAAGGCTGAGCTGGTGTCTGTGGGAGGCAGGTTAAAGCTCAGAGAACACTTCCTAATTTTCAGGGCTACTAATTGCAGTGGAGTGAGAGTCACAGAGGCACTGTCATTGCTACCTGGTCCCTAAGGCTCTCTGGTTTCCCATGCATAATCACTGTCTGCACAGAGCTCCCTTCATCTGGGGGCAAGCCCAGCTGCCACAGCTCAATCGATTGTGAAAGGTGTTCAGGCAGTCCTGCTGTTTGTCCACTGCTCAGCTCTCACCATGACTAAATGGGGACATCTGGGAAAGGGCAGGGCAGGGCAGGCTGAGGGAGATGGCAATGAGAAGGGCAGGAGAGGATTAAGCCTGCTGCATCTTTATGGGAAGATTTTTCTTTGATAATATGTGCCTTTTCTTTTTCCATATGGTGGGAGGTGAGGAAAGGAGAATTTCATCCTAGAACAAACTGACAGGGGGCACAACCAGAGATACCAGCTGTTGTGAGTGCCTGCAATGCATTCCACTAGGGGAATTATTCTCCTCATAGCTTATGTGACTGGTACTCCCTAGAGGTTTGGGTTGCACAACATGTGTGGTTACAGTGCACGATCTCTGCCAGTTGGACACAAACTGGACCTCAGGGTTTGTTTGACTTTGGTTGGTTCCAGAAGCAAACTCTGAGATAAGAGTTTGGGCACAAGTAGTTTATTTGAGGGTAAAACCAGTAAGCACCAGTGGGGAATGGGAGAATGAGATGGGGAAGGGAAGGAGGAAAGATTGTGTTTATGATGACCAACCACCCCATTTGCTGGGGACTGAGAGGTTTCCTGGGACATGGGACTTCCAGTGCTCAGTGGGAAAATCTTGTACAGACTGGGACAAATTGGCGACCCTCATTGTGTGAATGACTAAGATTACTGCTGCAGGCAACCAGACTCAATCACTTCCATTAGAATTGTCCTCCTGAGGGGCAAAGAGGCTGGAAGCCACTGACTTCTCTCTGTCATTGGCTGAGGGCTGTTTCCAAAGGTGTTAATTCTCTGACAGTTCTGGTCTGTCCTTCTCTAAGGTGAGCATGCTTCAAAGGCTGGAGAAAGAAAAGGAAGGGAATCCAGAAATAAATACCAGTTAGACCCTGCCTTCACACAGCTCACAGCTCTTAGTCTGGATGTAAGGAGGAGGGAGTCTTGGAGGTGAAGAGGTCCTGCCTAGAACGTGCCTTCTCCCATGGACCCTTATTCCCTGCAGTTCTCTGTCCACTAGCAAGCTCCATTCCAGTCCAGTATAGGTTCTCCTCCTCTCTATGTCTTGGGAAAGCCAGCTTCAAAAAAGAAGGATGTGGCAGTAGAAGCAGCAGTTGGAGGCAACTGGTAGCTGTGTCTTGCTGAGTTTGATGGGCAGAAGAGCCAGGTTCGGGCTCTGTGTAGCCTGCACACAGAGAGGTTGTACTTTGTGATCAGAGTCCCAGTTACTTTATAATCTGTGCACCAAAGAGTCCTGGTGCTGGGGTAGATTGAATTTTGTGATTAGGCAGAATAATGGCCCCCGAAGATGCCTTATATATGTATACCCTAATCCCTGAAACCTGTGAATATGTTGGTTTATAGGGCAAAGAGGGAATTAAGGTCATGAATCAGCTCAAAATAGGGAGATTAACCTGGATGAGGTGGGTCCAAAATAATCACAAGTATCCTTAAAAGTAGAAGAGAGAGGCAGACAAGGAAATTCAGAGAGGGAGATGTGCCCATGGAAAAAATGGTAATGGAGAGGCAATGTTGTTGACTTTGAACATGAAGAAGAGGCATAGGCCAAGACACATGGTCACAAGTCAGAAAAGACAAGGAAATGGATTCTCCCCTTGGGGCTCCCAGGAAGAAATATAGACCTGTTGGCACCTTGATTTTAGCCCAAGGAGACCTGGATTGGACTTCTAACTTCCAGATGTTAGTGACGTGTTTGAGGCTACTAACGTTGCAGTGATTTGTTACAGCAGCAATGAGAAACTATACAGGTTCTGGTTCTCATAAAACAAGCTTCGTTTTGCTCAGTTTCAGGCATTTGTGATTCCAAGTAATATTTCACTCACATGTGGAGTTCCAGGGCTGGAAATCTGAAAGTGAACCAAGTCCATGTAGATCCTGTCTGCTTAAGAGTTGACAGTCCAGTGGGGAAAGTTGAGAATGCATCAAGTCCCACATGGGGGAGCTGGAGGAAGTTCTCTAGGAGCAGCCCTCCTGGGAATAACTTTAGCTTTCTGGAATTAGGGCCTTGTCTTCAAGGGTCGAGCTTTGTTGATACAGGAGGATGACCCCATAGGGCCATGCAATGGGGCCCAGGAATTTTTTGTTGAATTCAATTGAGTTGAGTGGAACTTAGAAGTGGACTCTTAAATTCTGTTTCATTTTTTCACCTGAGAATTCTTTGTTCATAATGCTAGGAGTACCCCCAAGAGCTTTCTGAAGCAGCAGAGTCCACATTACTGCTGAGTTTATCTCCAGCGAGGCTGATTTTTCCACATATCAGTCCCATAATTCCCAAGGCCCTTTCCTGTGGTCACCGATGCTTCTTCAGCAGCAAGAATTAGCTTGGGTCTGAATTAGCTTACTTGTTGGGCACATGTATCCTCTGTCCTGGTGCTTCCTTGGTCCCAGCATGATATTTACACGTCCGCTAGAGCAAGCATCATGTTTTACTGTGGCTTGTGTTATTTTATCTGACTGTCCTGTTAGACTACGGGCAGCTGGAAGGTCCAACCATGTCTTATTCAATTTTGTAGAGTGACAGTTCCTAGCAAAGTGCTGGGGGCTTGGAATACTCTAGCAGCTCAGTAGATGTTTATGAATCAACTAATGAATGAGGTTTTATCCTGGCTTGGTCTCTAAGTTTATATTTCCTTCCATTGAAGACAAAAGTAGGAGCTGTTAATTCTGACTTAGAGTGAAATGCTTCATGGACCCATGTGGCAACTGAGCTAGTCCCTTAGAAGGGAGTAGAGTAGATGGGTGTGGTAGCTGTGCAGAAGGCGAGGGGAAGGTCAGTGTGGGTCCGGGCACAATGTGTGCTTGGGGACTAGTGATCAGCTTGGTGTGGCTGTGGCACAGAGGACATAAATAGTTGTAATGAGATTTGAATTTAAGATTGTAGATTGGGTACAGATCATGATGAACTTTTGGTGAAGTGTAAGGGAAGGCTTAGAATTAATCCTCTGGCCAAAGGGTCAGGGGCCAAGGAAGTGTTTGAAGGATATGAGAAAGTAGGTTGTGGTAATAGTTGTAGGAGGTTAGTTTAGATATTTTGGAGGGTTTTCCTAAGGTTAATAGGCCTCAGTTATCAATCTTTCAGGCATTTTAAAATGATTATAAATAAGCTTCCTGGGATCTTTTAAGGCATGGTCCCTGTAGGGACCCTACAGGAGAATCTATAGAGTGTCTCAGATGTCTCCAGACTTAACTCCATTTGTAACTTTTCCTCTTGGGAATAAGCCTGTGTGGATGTGCTGTTCTGAGAGACCCCAGGGCTGAGCATCACTGTTGGAATCAGCCAGAGGTCTCCAGGCCTTCAGGGGACATTCATTATCCATCCCCATGTAGCTTCTTCGGTCCAAGAGGTGATGGATTGGACTTGAGGTGTGTGCAGTACATCACCATTTGGCTCAAGGGTGCAAACTCTGTTTCCTTCATGTCATTACCTAAGAATAACTCAATATGTTCTAGAAAGCTGCTGGGAGGTATGAAGAGCAACTTGTACACTTCTGGATTTTCTTTCCTCCGATCACCATTGTTACCTGGAAGAAGAGGCCTCTTAGTCCCTGGAGTCTGGATCACAATCCCACATCTGAGACCTTTTCTTAATTTCCTGGCATAGATTGGATCGGTAACCCAGACCTCATGTCATGCAGCGGAGAAAAGGACCTTATCTTCCTCCAGACCTGGCGGAACAAATGAAGATCAGGGGTTGCTGGTGAGGGCTCGGTGGAGGGACAGTCTGTTGGTTCATGGCCAGAGTGGAGTGCTGGAGAGTTCAGGAAGGCCAAGAGGAATTTTTAGGGCACTAGAGAGGAGAGCTGAAGGTTGGGGTCACCTGTCCCTGCTCACCATTAAAGAGTGAGGCAGCAGTCTGTGCCTAGAGTCTGACTTCTTAACCTGCCATCCTCCCACCTGCCTTCATTTTCCTTCTTTCAAGAGATGATGTGGGTTTGGAAAACCCTGACAGTGGAGCATTTGCCAAGCAGTTGGGGTTGCAGTGGTGAGGAGAGATTTGTTTTCATGGACTTTTCTTGGATCCAGGCATAGGGGGCAAAGTGGCACGGTATGCCTGGTGGGCTTCCTTTATGGGAATTTGTCCACCCAGTTTGCAGAGCTCACATTTCCTAAATTTAACACACACACACATGCAGAATCATGTATTACTTAACCATAAAGATATATTCCTGGGATGAGTCATTAGGTGATTTCATCATTGTGTGAACATCGTTGAGTGTATTTACATAAACCTTAACCATAGAGCCTAGTAAACACTTGTGCTACTGTGTGATATAGTCTGTTTCTCCTACGCTACAGACCTGTACAGCATATTACTGTGCTAAATACTGTAGACACTTGCAGTACAATAGTATCTGTATATATAAATAAGAAAAGGTACAGTAAAAATGTGATATTATCATCTTACAGGGACCGCTGTTGTATGTGTGGTTCATCATTGAGCAAGACATCATTATGTGGCATAAGACTATATATACACATGTATACATATATACATATATATATACACACACAAGCACAAACACAAACACATGCATACATGCAGAGGGACCATTTGATAGATAGCATGCATAGGTTTTTGTGGATGAAACGCCCTGTTGGTCTGTGTTGTGTTGTTTGCCAGCAATCGTCAACACATAGAGGTAGAAGGCACTGCAAATAGAGACCACCCTGCTCTCTCTTGGCTAAACTATGTGAGACCTTGAACAATAGTACTCCCTCAAAGTGGCATTTGTGAGTTTTAGGGGACTGTGTTGAGAGGGTGCTGGATTCACAGAAAGCATTTTTTTTTCTGCCTATGTTTTCCCAAAAATCTTAAATGAGAGGCTCATCTGAATACCAGCCCTGCAGGAGGGAAGGAAATCAGAACTGACATTGGGAATGGCTCTCTCCTGGAACGCTCCTTTGCTGTGAGCTATCGCTTACACACCAGCTGGGGAGCTCCCCCCATGCTTGGCTTGTGCTCAGAACACTGTGTGCTGAGTCCATGTTTCTGGGCTTGGAAAGCCCTCAGAAGACAGCACAGGCTTTCCAGACTGCAGAGCCTTCAGCAGGCAGGCTCGCTAACAAAGGGACTCCTTTGGACATGCAGAACTATCTTATCAGCTGGGATTTGGGTTTCACTCATGGTGCTGATGTCTTCCCCATGCCCTGTGTAGCTAAGCGAGCATTTATATTAAAACATAAAATAGATGCCCTTCTCTCTTTTTGGGTTAGGGTCTTAGGTGCTCAGACTCTGGTCTGGTTTCCAAAGGAATCTCTAGGTTCCTAATTGTTGAAAAGAGGCATGCTCTGCTTAGTTAGATCAGGGAAAAGTTGAGCTCAAAAATTTCTCCTTTTTTTTTTTTTCTCCCTTCTTTGTTCTATATTCCCATGGTTATTCCCTTGAATTAAACTGTTAAAGCAGGCTCAGTTATCTGGCTGTGTTAGGAGAATCCAGAATATGGATTGTTTTCCAGATTTCCTCCACTAAGAATGTTAGCATGATTTTTCCCATTTCAGTACTATCTGCCTCCTGCCTTTAGAGAGGGGAAAACAGAGGCACAGAAATAAAAACAAAAATGTCCACTCTGCAATTTTCACTCCATCACTGACACCACTGGCTTCCCAGTTCGATGGTACACAGTAATGCCCAAGAGACCCAGAAAGAGGTTTGCCCAAAACAGCTTGGCGGAACTGCTCTGGATTTTGCTCTGGGAAGATTAGTCCATGGCTCCACTCTGAATTTATGCTGTAATCTCGGGCACACAAGTTGGCTTCTCTGAACCTTGGTCTCTCCCCATGCAAAATGAGGGGGCTGATTTAGGTGGTCTCCAAAGACCCTTTTATTTCTGACATTCCCAGCCTTCCGACCTCCTCCTAGCAGGCTGCTGCTGCTCCAGCTGGCAGGCTCGCTAACACAGAGATTTATGTGGGCCCCTGGCTTTCCCAGCAGCCCATTTCCACAGCTTATTACCAGAGGGACGGGAGTCATTAGCCTGCTTTGCTTACTGAAGCCTTCACTCTCAAGATTTTAGGTAATGGTGGCAGCTTTAACCCCCGCCGGGCTCACAGCAACAAAATTTCTGTTGCACTTTATTAATCCTAGAACTGAAAAGTGAGTTAGGGGAGCACTGGTGGGTAAGGAGAACAGAATGCCTTTCAGTAACTGCTGATCTCTGTTGAGCTGGGTAGGGACAGGGGCATGTGTAGGAATACACAGGCCAGGAAGGAGATATGTGGTTCTTCCTTATGCTGGGAATGCATACTTAGATTAATAGTGGGTATTAGAAGAGATGGGAGGAGTAGCTGTAACATTATGTGGAAAGCAAGTGGGAGAACCATGAAAAAAATGATCCTGTAAGTGGAAAAGAATAGGAAGAAGGAAATGGGCATTGCCTAGAGTTGGTTCTTGTTAGTTAAGCTCAGCTTTTATTTATTCGATAAATAGAATAAATAAAATAAATAAAAGCTCAGCTTTTATTTATTTGATAGGTCTGCAGATGTAGACTTCTAGTATTTTCTCAAAGGGTCAGAAGAATTGTTTTCAACAGGGACCCAAAGACTTTGGAACTTGAAGTCTGAAGAGTAGGGAGATTTCTTCCCAGGGGCTGATACTTCTGGAATTTCTGCCATGGGAACTAAGTATTTGTTCAGTATCAATCCTATGAGATGTTTAGGAAAAAAAGATATGTCCCAATAAATTCTGAAAATGCTGTGGGCAAGAACATTATACAATATGATAGTAATGTCTCTGTAATCCTATAGGGTGAGGGAAGCTATTGAATTTTGTTTAACCTTGAGCCACTCAAGTGTATTTGAGAACAGCAACATTTAAATTTTGAGATAAACATCTACTAATCCCACACAACTGGCATTCTATGGCTCTGACGTTGGGAAATGCTACCCCTTGGTGAACTCTGCTAATGGAAACGATTGGTTTGGGGATGTTTTGCTGCACAATTGCAGTGTCTGATCAGGATCTGTGTGAGTGGGATTTTATTGCTCTCTAGATCCCAGGAAAGACATGTACATGGATTTATATTTGATTTTTGATAAATCAACCAAGGGCATCCCGAAACTCCAAACTCAGGTATAACCCAAAAATTAACGAAATAAAAATAAAGTGACTATAATCAGTTGTGCAACAGCTGGCAAGGTATACAAGCCCCCTTTCAAATCTCCCACTGGGGAGTCACATAAGTTAAAGAGGGAGAAAATACAGTAGCGAGTGGCTAGAGACGGGCAGTTTGCCTAAATTAATGCCTCCATCTGGAGAGAGAGAAGCCATAATGAAGGCTGTTTTAGGCTGTGTTCTTTAGAACAGAGAGCCTGAGGCAAACATGCTAACATTTGACTGAAAAGTGCAGTCCTAAGGTGGCAAGAATGAGGGCTACAAAAGAGGAAGCAGAAAAGGAAGGAAAGGAAATACAAACTCGTGTGTTACTGAGTTCACCACAGCCTTAAAAGAAGACCAACAGTGAGCTGTTTGGTCCCATGGGAAATCTTCGGAGGAAAGGTAAGGAACAGTGCTGGAAGATCTTGGCACAGTCCTTTGGAAAAGCAGAGAGGAAGAAGAACTTATCTGCTGACTCCTTCCTGTCTCTTGCTTCTTAGCATTCAGAGGCTAACGTTTGAGGCAGCTGCAGGGAAAGCCAGAGCCTCATGAGCAGTGGAGCTGCCGAACCTCACACCTCAGCAGGCATGCCGGAGGCCATGCCAAAGCCCAGCTCCTGCTCTGCGGGGCGGCCGAGATGGCTGGCGGTGTTAGAGGATAAGGCGATGGCAGTGGTAGCATCTGAGATGCCAATAAGCAAGCAAATGAGGTCCAGGGGCAGGTGGGGCCAAGCAAATCTGGAGAGAAAATAAGTGGAGTCTAGTATAAAGACTATCTTGAGAAATAGAAACAGGCATAATCCCTTGGAGGGAGAATGCAGTAAGTTACTTTTTTCCAATGTCAGATTTGAGGACCTAGGCATGATGATAGAGGATTGACAAGATAGGGCAGGCAGTCAGAAAGCCAACCTGTTAACAGTCCCACATTATCTTCTGACATTTGGCAGGAGCCACATCTATGCAGTGGAGGACGCATTTGAGCCACTTTTCTACATTCTCCTCAAGTAGCAACTCTATCCGGCAGCGATCTCCAGCCTGGCCCGGGAGATGTTGGGGGGTCTTATGTTTTAGGAGTTAGTTTTTCCTGTTCTTGCATCCAGACTATGGCAAGTTTATTTTGGTTGAACCTTGGCTCATCTACTCCCAGAGACTGATACCTCCTTTGTATGGAAACCCTCCTTCACTTTGTGGTCTCCAGACGGACACTTGGCAGGCCTGGCCCAGCTGGAAGGCCATCTAGAGTTACATCTTTATAGGGGCTCACAAAGATTGTTTTCCTCAAACTTCTCAGATGTTTTGCAAATGAAAAAGCAAAGAAAAAAAAAAAAGAAAAGGAAAAAAAGCAAAACAACCCCTCCCCTTCTACCACATAACTTGGGCAAGGACCTGGGGTGGCTTCTGAGTTTCTGGTCTACAAGGACAGGGCATCCCCTACTTCTGGGAGGTATAGTACTGACAGGATGTTTTAGAACCATAGGGCAAAGCGAGGCTGAGTGGAAATCAGAGGTCTGTGTCTGGGCATGAGGTTTAGGGGTTGGGCTGATTTGAACATCAAGTTCATCTCAAGTTGCCGTTTTTACACTGTAAGCTGCTATCCGGGTCAGGGTGGTTACATAACTTTCCTAAGGTCACAAGGCAGCACGCAAGACATTGGCTCTAACTCAGGCATGCCTGAGTCCAAATCCATTTGAATCTCTCCCTTACCTCATGGGGTAATGCCTCCCTTCAAGGCTCCTAGGCTTGGCACGTAGTGATGATTGAAGGGCCTTCAGTTTCCTGTAGAGCAATTGCCTAGTACTGTCCTTAGAGGTGAACATGATTAGATTAAAATAAATTTAGAACCTGGGAAACTTGGACATTCGTCAAGACTTCCCACATTGACATCCTCTCCTTATCCCATTCAGGGACTGGCTCTCCTCTGCTGCTAGAAAAAGTCCTTGTGGCAGTCCTGCCTCTGGGTTAGGGCTGGGTTTCCTTTTGGCTTGGTGAAGTTTCTGATTTGTTCCTGGGTGTGGCCTCTGTTTATTGCGGTGACAGCCTATTGCAAAGGTCATTGTGGCCATCCCCCAGCTTCTGAGCACTGGGATTCCTAAAGGAAAGCCACAGTAGAAGAAAAGTGTCTTTCCTGTTTTTGTTCTAGTTTGTAATTTTGAGATTCATCAAAGTGCAATTTATTAATACATTTGTTTATAAGTACAACACATGAAAAAAAATGGTTTAATTTTGACTTTGTTCAGAAGAATCTTCCGGACAACTTACGTCATCACTTAAAATCAGGACCATTTTTAGCATGATTGTTATTACATCTCAGAGAAAAAAGATTCTAGAACCAAAGTTCCCTAAGAAGGCCTGAATGCCCTAAATATACACGTTATGCTAGAAATATATGTGTCCCTTGGCATTTCTTAGATGCTCTTTTATTTCAAAGCCAGAAGGAGCTTAATTCTTCTTTATAAAGACCAGTACAACTCTCTTTGGATAATTAGAAATATATTCACTAATAAAATGTTAAATCTGGGAAGGATCTTTGCAAGCATGTAGGCCAGTGATTTTCAAATATATTTCATGAAAACCTGGGGCCTCATGAAGGAGTTTCGGGAATACTGCAAACATTTATTTTATTCACACTTTATTCTAAAAATATGTAAACCTAATTAACTTTAACCTAGGCCTTCTATTTGTACTAGCAACCTCAAGCCTAGCCATGTACTCAATCCTAAATCTAAAAGCAACATGTATTAGACACCACACTTTAATGTATTTGAGAACTCCAAAAAGTTAACTTGGGTTGCCAGGTTATTAGGCAATGTTAGCTACTATAAAAAAATTACACAATGGTTTCAGTAAAATAATAGAATAAAGCCTAAAATTGGTGTTCTTGAATCCTGGGCAACTCTCCTTCAAGCAGAGACATGGGGTGCCCGACCTATTCCTTCTTGTGGCTCCACCATCTTCCACTCAAGACTTTCAAGTTGTCTGTGTTCCTCTGCATTGAGGCAGCAGAAAGGAAAGGAACATGAGAGATTGGGTGTCCAAGTCTCTTTGGTTGCAGTGCACATCCTACACTCGATCTCGTCCAAAAGACTGAGAAGCGAGGCGGCGCACATCCTTCCTTTCACGTGGCCTCATCTAACCATAAGGGACTCTAGGAAACGTTGTCAACCTGTCTGGGAAGAAGGGAAAGAACTGGGCTTGGAAAACAGCTAACCTGTCTCTGCTTTACTGAGTTATCTCTCCTAGGCACATACTTACATACTTGGAAATCAGATCTGTTGATCTTAGGAATAACCTTTTTTTTTTTGAGACAGGGTCTTGCTCTGTTGCCCAGGCTGGAGTGCAGCTGCAGATCCCAGCTCACTGCAGTCTCAACCTTCTGGGCTCAAGTGATCCTCCCACAGCAACTTCCTGAGTAGCTGTGACCAGAGGTGCGAGCCACTGTGCCCAGCTAATCTTTTAAATTTTTTGTAGACATAGGGTCTCCCTATGTTGCCTAGGCTGCTTTTAAACTCCTGGCCTCAAGTGATCCGCTCATCTTGGCCTCCCAAATTGCTGGGATTACTGGTGTGAGCTACCATGCCCAGCCTAAATAATCATTCTTAAACCATTTATCTGTTTGAATCTGAATTTTGAGACTGTGTGATTAAGGTGTCAGATTAATAAAAGGTGTCAGCTTTTATTCATAGTTCTGGACGTGATATTTTTATATTCATGAAAACAGCCTCATTTGTCTCGTTGTTCATGTAAATATCAAATAAATCTTACACATTTGAACTTAAGAAATGTTTTTGCTCATAAAATGCTACTTTTAATATGCTCTATAAATTATGAAATTTTACTGCTAAAAAACCTTGAAAAAAAAAAACACCAATCAAGTGCAATGTCCTTATCTTACAGGCAATTGAGGCACAGAGAGAATAGGACACTTGCCTGTGGTCCTGATCATACACGATAAAGAAACAGCTGGTATTTGAATTCAGACCTCCAGGCTCTTAGGTAAGTGTTTTTTTTCTTCCATTTCAACTTGTTCCAGGCCTTCATGGCCCTCATAACTCAAATGTTTTTCAGCCCATTTTCATTTTCTCAATCAACAGCTGAAGTGTAAGGGTTGTTAAATCTGTCATAAGATTTAATGTCTTGCATTTTTGGTCCAGCTGCTTCATGAATCAGTATTCAACAAGCACTTATTGAGCATTTATTATATGCCACACATGATGCTGGGAGCTGATGATGCAGTGATGCAATCGGCATCTTTCCAGAAGGATCTTGTAGTCCAGCAGAGGAGCCAGATAATTGATACACCATGGAACAAAAGTAGAAATGTATATATTTGCAAATAGGTGCTATGAAGGAAATAAGAAAAGGGTAAAATGGAGAAAAACTAGGTGAGGTGCCCTCCTTCAGATGAAGAGATTAGGAGCCAATGAAGTCCTTGGCTTGGTTCTGGACATATTCCAGGCTTGGGTGTGTGAACAAGCCACGGTCCTGGAAGGAATGGCATCTTTCCCCTGTGAACATTACCAGTGAGATTCTTGGCCTGAGAATATAGGTGCTCAGTGTTTTTGCGGCATAAGCAACATAAAACTGTTGGAGGTTGCAGAATGTGCACAGATGTCGAAATAAGTATAAATAATTAAAAGATGAAAGTGAGTCAAGCTTCCTCCAAGAACTAAATAAGGAAAGGGTTTTCCCTGATGGCTGATGAAGTAGCTAAGTGAAATATCAAAGATAAATAACTTTTCCATTTTCTTAAAGGAGGAGGTTATGAAAAAATTTTATTAAATATTAATTGGCATACTTGCTGCCTTTCCCTTCTTTCTGAGTTTTTGTATCTGCAACCTGTTCTGGCATCTTCCTATGAAGAGAGATGAGGCAAGGCTATGCAGATGGTGGGTACTGAGATAGATACAGACCAGGGAGCAGTGGGCATAGATGGAAGTGTGTGTGTGGTGTGTATGTTGGGCTGCACGTCTAGGAGGTCATGATGGGCGTCCTACGAGCTTCTCAGAAAGGGGGCGATTTGCTGGGGTGGGGGGATCATGCGATACCTTAGAAAGACAGGGTCCTAGATGAGAAAGGGATCTTAAAGAGCACCCGTGGGTTCAATCTACCCCCAACCCCGCCTTATTTTCTATGCAAGAAGACTGAGGCCAGTGAGAGAAAATGATGTGCTCAGGCATGCACAGCGAGACGGTGATTGCAGTCATGACCAGATCTCAGCGCTCTCATTTCCACCCCAGACCTGCTCCAAGACTTTATGAACCTTCATTGAGAAGCATGGAAGTAGCAGTTAGTCTAACTGAAAAAAGAATTCAGGTTGAATACAGTGGCTCACGCCTGTAATCCCACCACTTTGGGAGGCTGAGGTGGGCAGATCACATGAGGCCAGGAGTTTGAGACCAGCCTGGCCAACATGATGAAACCCTGTCTCTACTAACAAAAAAGAATACAAAAATTAGCCAGGCATGGTGGTGCACATCTGTAATCCAGCTTCTCGGGAGGCTGAGGCATGAGGATCACTTGAACTCAGGAGGCAGAGGTTGCAGTGAGCCAAGATTGGGCCACTGCACTCCAGTCTGGGTGACAGAGTGAGTGAGACTCTGTCTCAAAAAGAGAAGAGAATTTGATTCCAGAACAGAAAGCCTATCTTCCACCTGCTTTGGAAGCCAGAGTGGTGTGGCTAACATAGAAAAGAGATGAGGACTGGAAATGTACAGCCCAGTGTGACCACTGCAGCCTTGTGGCTACAGATAGCATGAGATCAGATGGAGGATGGGGTGAATGAGGCAATTGTTTTCCAACATCTCAAGTTGAAATTAAGTTCCTGGTGAGCACCATATATGTACTCATACCTTATGGGTACAATGATACTTTTATTTATTTTAATGAGATTTTCTTTTTCTTTCCTTCTCTGAAAACATTTGAGTAAGTTTGTATAAAGAAGTAGGGTTAATTTATTTTGAGTGAGGACAAGGAATCCAGTATAATATTTTTTGAGCCTTTGAAGAGCCATGTCATGTTTCTTTTCACTATATGCATTCTCTTGGCTTTAAGCACCACTGGCATGAGTGTGAGTCCTAGGTCCACATTCCTCTTGTGGGTACCATTGGCTGGATAGCCATCTTCATCTCCTCCCACAGTGATTGCAAGCTCAATGTTATTTTTCTTTCTTAGGCTGAGTTTTCCAGAAAGTAGAGCCTGAACTTGTCTTAGTCACAGTTCTCCAGAGAACAGAACCAAAAGGATGTATATGTGTGTGTGTGTGTGTGTGTGTGTGTGTGTGTGTGTGTGTAAATAAATACAACATTTATTGTAAGGAATTGGTGCATGCAATTATGGAGACTGACAAGTCCAGAATCTGTAGGATGGGTCACCAGGCTGAAGACCCAAGCAGGGTCGATGCTGCAGCTTAAGTCTGACTTCCATCTGCTGCCCAATTCTTTTATGCTTTGGGAAGGGCCGTCTTTTGTTGTGTTTAGGCCTTCCACCAATTAGATGAGGCCCACCCACATTATGGATGGCAGTCTTCTTCACCCAAATCCACTGGCTTTACTGTGAATCTTGTTTAAGAAATACCCTCACAGAAACATCCAGAATAATGTCTGACCACAGGTCTGGGCACCATGACCCAGCCAAGTTGACACATAATATTAATCTTCACATGTGTGAATAACTCATGTGGGAAAGTGATCCCAAGGGGAAGTGAGGGAAAAGGAGCATGAAACAAGGAAGTGGAGAGATCCAAAACAAAGATGAATTCCCATGTGGATTCCCATGTGGATCTGATTCAGAGGCTGGGTGGGAGAAGCACTTTTACAGATCTCAGCCTCTGCTGGTTACCTTCAAAGCAGAAATCATGTCTGGTCATCTCCTGACATGCATGTCACAGAAGGCTCAGCTTGGACCAAAATAGGTGCTCAGGAGGATATGTACAGATGCAGTGCAGAAGGGACTATGCTTCGAACGTTTGTGGAAAGACCTCCTACCTGATACCCTGATGCAGAAGGCTGGGGAATGATCACATTATGTCCTCTGGCTGAGTTTCAGAACAGGCGAGGGCCTTGGTTATCTGGATTGTGTTAGGGATAGACCTGGCTCAACAAAGAAGGGTTGGAGAGAATCCATGTGCCTCAGTGGAGGCCCCCCCTCTTTTCTTTTTTCTTTTTTCCTTTTTTTTTTTTTACAGTGAGGGCCTTAAGAAGCCCAAGTGTAGCTTAAGCAGAAGCTGAGTTCTTGAGGTCTATCCAGGGGAGGTTAAGTTTTGGCCCATTTGTTTTCTGAAGAGCCAGTGCTTCTAGGTTCTGAGGATTTTTTTCCCTAATCTCTGCTTACAGGACTCCAAGTAGCTGGAGTCTACATGAAAGGGGCCTTTGTCTGATATGGGAATGACTTTGGGGACTAATCTCTCCTTGGATGCATTTTAATTCATTTTAATGACTCTGCCTCCTGTTAGGCTTTTCTTCTGTGAGGAGGGTTTGTTAAAGAGATTAGGAGGAGTGAACATGAGCCCCTGAACCTTGCCTTCCTCTGACGTTGCTGTTACAGGAAAAATAGTGTCTGCAAAATGTATTAGAATGCTCTGGGAGCGAGTGGGGAAGGAGCAGAGTGGAGAGCAGGAAAAATAGATATCTAATAAAGACACTCGGTATAAACACTCTGCATGCACTTACACCAAGCTCGCTCACCAGCCTTCTGCAGTTCCCCCAGCCCCCAACACCAGTGGTGGGAGTCGAAGCAGACAAGACAGAATGATGTCATCCCTAGGACATTGTCCTTTCTCTTGTCCCTCTCTCCCTTGTCTCTAGTTTTGTATAAACACAGCTGTTTGTGAGGAATGCTGGCTTGGGAAAACATAAACTGTCTGCATTAATGACCTTTCCTCCCTGCCAAGCACCCCTTCCTACTGAATGTGGGAGACTGGAATGCTTTCAGCCCAGCAGGCCGATTGTCTTCATGTCTGCAACACCTGGTTTTTCAGCTTTCTGCTTGGGACTGGGGTGACCAGACTCAGGGACTGTGCAAAGCCTGACAGGCCAGACAGAAGTTCACCAGCGCTCTGGTTGCAGGTGATACTTCAGACCGCCTGTGGAAGATTCCTAGGGGACTACAGAGAGGGGAGGAGGGTGTCTCTTTTCCAGACTTGGGGAATGTAGGGTGAAGGCTGGAGGAATAGAAGAGATCCACGGTAGATACAGGTGCTGTCTGATCTGCCAACTTTGCCCACTGGGAAGCCAAAGGGGAAGAAAATAGCAACGGGGCCAATAGCTTTGGGCCTCTACTTAGTGTCAAGCTATTGAACGGGTCATTAGGGACAACTCAACCCTCATCTCACCCCAGCTTCCAGTGCATTTACAGTCACCATTTGGGACCAAAAGCCTTTCATCCTTTCAAAGAGTAGGTTGCAGGGGCGGCTAAAGGGAGAACCCAAGCTTGAACTCATGTAGTCCAGTTTATTTTGAAATCCCACAGTACTGTGGTCCATAGTAATTTACTGATGGTGGTTTTCCATTTCCAGATGGTGACCTCAGGGCCTTGGAGGTTAGGATGGTTTTTATTGAAGCTACTGAACTGGCATTTTGGCTGAGAACATGTTTGCTTCCTGGCCCCTTTTCCCCAGCCCAGTCTACTAAATCTCTCTCTGTGCCCTACTCCCTTACATGGTTTTGTGACCACAGCTGCAAAGAAGTAATGAGTGCTTGCTGGGCCTCCCTTTCCAAGGATCAGGCACCTTTGATGGGTCCCATGACAGCTGTCATTGTGGAATGAATGGGATTCAGTGCTAGAGAGGTGGGGTGGATGAGGAGCTAATAATCTTCTGGAGTCTCCTCTTGGATTTCCATGGGGGGAGAAGACAAGTCTTTGCCCTTGTTTCCATGCTAAGTAGAGATCACAGAGGCATACCACTGGGCTACTGGTTACCTCTCTTGCCTACAAGTTGGCCAAGAAAAATGTAGATCTATAACCCACATGTACTGACTACCTGCTGTGTGTTGGGCAGGGTGCTAAGATGCTTTGTATCTGTTCCAATTTTATCCTTGCACCAACACAGTGTTACTAGGTAGTGCTATTTTATAATTAACAGTGAAGAAATTGAGAAAGGTAGTTTCAGAAATGCTATTCATTGAGTCAGTGATACAGCCAGGAATCACAGAACTTTGGATTTTAATGTCTATACATTCCAAGAATTCAGAAGGAGATTGAAGAGGTAGCAATGATCACAACAAACCAGATAGATAGACAAAGGTGGCAATTGCCTATGTGAGGTGATTTGAGGGATAAAAATAATATCCCTCACCTTCCCAAATATTCCTCCTACAGCCTGAAATCTATTACAGTTATTCCTTTAAGTGTTGCCCTCTGATTTTGCTGTGTTTTTGAATGCAAGTATTTTTAGAAAGTCATTTAGCAATTAAAATGGTTTATTAAAAAAATCCTCATTTTCTTTTAAAATGTTTTATTTTAAATTAATTGTATTCCTTGTAAGGTAATACTTAACAGAAAGTAGTTTGTATCAGAAAAAATGGCTGGGGGGGGACCTCTTAAGGGAATTGAGAAGTGTTAATCTTTGACATTTATATTGTAAGTGCATTTAAAGTAATTCCTAGAAACTGATAAAATCTGTTAGGAGCAAAGGATTTCTCTTTCTCTCTTTTTTTAAGTAGTAGAAAAATTTTTCCCTTCTAATCTGAAAAAGAGATAGACATGGGTTTTAACTTTCTGAGATATGCCTACATAATTGTAATCCCTTGAGATTCTGCTTCAAGAAAGGTAAAAGAAGGAAGTTGAAAGATATGTTGGGCTGAAGTTTCAATCGTGAAAAGATGAGATGATATTGGTAAAAGCACTTGGATGAATCCTAGAGTTAAATGAATAGCAGCTACTATTATTCCTCCTAAGAATTATATTGACGATGAAGGAAGAAAATGAGATAAATAATTTCCTAAGGCAGTATTCCGAAGAGCTTTCTGCAGACCACTATGGTTTTTTTTTTTTCTTTCTTACTTTTTTTTTTTTGAGATGGAGTTTTGCTCTTGTTACTTAAGCTGAAGTAAAATGGCACGATCTCAGCTCACTGCAACCTTCGCTTCCTGGGATCAAGCGATTTTCCTGCCTCAGACTCTTAAGTAGCTGGGATTACAGGCTCATGCTAATTTTTTTTTGTGTGTATGTATTTTTAGTAGAAAAGGAGTTTCACCATGTTAGCCAGGCTGTCCTCAAACTCCTGACCTCAGGTGATCTGCACACCTTGGCCTCCCAAAGTGTTGGGATTACAGGTGTGAGCCACTGCGCCCAGCCTGTCTTGGGTGTTTAGCACATGCTACATGATTGCAGTGTTTTCTGGTTAAACACATTTGGAAAACACTGGGTTAAACAAAGTTACGTAAGTTTCTTTACCATAGGAGTTATCAGAACTTTATAGTTATACATGGTAATTCTCCCGGGGGTAGACTGTATGGTATAGAGGCTTTCCTAAAGTTATTTGACTAGCACAGAATTCTTTTGTGAGGAATGGGAGATAGGGTGGCGTTTCATGAAACCAAGTATCCCCTGGAACATCGTATGAGAAACACAGCTCTAATCAATAGTCACATTGGCTATAAGAGCTTTTGCCACTAAGATGTCTTGAAGCCTTAGGAAAGCAGGGGATTATATTCCTAGTTAAGAGGGGATACAGAGTTATAGATATACAGACAATTATTTACATTCATATTGGTGAATAAGCATAGGAATTGAATAAAAAGGCATTTTGACTGGGCTGTTTAAGCCTATTTCATCTCTAAGATGTGCCAGGATCCCAAGCTTCAGTAGAACTGTGTCAGAGAGACAGGCATTGGGCAGTTAAGTAGCCCTATTCTCCCATGCTGCTAATCGAGGGCTTGCCTCATGTCTCTCTCACCTCCAAGCCATTCTAGTCATTGCTGTTAATCTCAGCAGATCTTTGATCATGTCACAACCCAAGGTATGTAAAGTTAAATTTGGGTTCTCCAGTCTGACATGTAGAGCCCTTCACTTTTTGGCCCTGCAATTATGACATGGTGGTTCAGATAGTCTGAATTCAAATCCTAGCTTCACTACTTAATAGGGATATGAACTTGGGCAAGTTATTTAACTTCTCCATGCTGGAGAGAGATTTAGTAGACTGGGTTGGGTGTGAGGGGCCAGGAAGCAACCATGTTTACAGCCGAAATGCCAAGTTCAGTTTCTTTCACCAGCAAAATGGGAGTAGAAGCATCACCTTACTTACTTAACTGAGTCACGAGGCTTCAACAGAGACCACCTGCTGTATATTAAGAGCTCAAGGTTGCTATCACTGACATCTTGCCTGGGTGCCCTGTGTGTACTCTGAGCTCTGGCTTCAGCTGAAAACAGAAACTCACTCTGCATTTCTCCATCTTTGATCATGTCCTTTCCTCCACTTAAAAGCCTTGCCTATTCTCATCTTGGCCTGAACAACAACAACAAAAAACCTAGCAAGATGTATCTCCATCCTGCTTGCTCCATGAGATCTTCCTGGATTTCCCAAATTTCCCTCCTCTAAATCCCCCACATTCTTCTGTAGGTTTCTTAGACTTTGAACATCCAGCTTTGTATTTTTGTGTTGTGTAATTTATTTTATCCTTGGGAAGATGTGGCATTTGTCTTTGATTTTCTGATGCCTGGTATGATGTCCTTCATCAACTGGATTTTCACTGAAGGTTGGCTGAACTGTTACATTTCAGGGCATTCTACTGAGATACAGATACTCCCTTAGTGAAATTCTCTCTCTCTTTTTTTTCCCTTCACTTTTTTTTTTCTTAAATGTACTTTAGGTTCTGGGGTTCATGTACAGATCATGCAGGATTGTTGCATAGGTACATACATGGCAATGTGGTTTGCTGCCTCCATCCCCATATCACCTGCATCTGGCATTTCTCCCCATGTTATCCCTCCCTACCTCTCCATTCCCCTGCTGTCCCTCCCTTGGCCCCCCTCAACAGACCCCAGTGTGTGGTGCTTCCCTCCCTGTGTCCATGTGTTCTCATTGTTCAATACCCACCTATGAGTGAGAACACGAGGTATTTGATTTTCTGTTCTTGTGTCAGTTTGCTGAGAATGATGGTTTCCAATTTCATCCATGATCCTGCAAAGGACATCAATTCATCTTTTTTTATGGCTGCATAGTATTTCATGGTGTATGTGTGCCACATTTTCCTTGTCCAGTCTATCATCGATGGGCATATGGGTTGGTTCCAGGTCTTGGCTATTGTAAACAGTGCTGCAATGAACATATAGGTGCAGGTGTCTTTATAATAGAACAATTTTTCTATAAAACAATCTCAACTCTATCACTTATTTTATATCTAACTGTATTGCTCTAGCTGCTTTTTAACATTGTTCATCAGGATTATTGCAACAACCCGTTGATTGGCCTTTATGACTCCAATTTGAAATGTTTTGCTATTATAGTAGATTCAATCATGGGCATTTCGACAAATATATTTAAGTATAGAAGGTAAGATGGCTTTTTATTGCCTACTAATTACCTGAAATCCAAACTCCCTACTCTGACCTCTATCTAATATGTAACGAGAATTCTGTTTTTCAGTTCTGTGGTTTATAATAGGAATTATGACTGTCAAATAAGGTATACATTTTTAATACCAACTTGTAGGAAAAGCAATTACAGATTTACACTTATTACTTCAAATTTCATCCCACAACAATGTTATGACCCAGGTACAATTATTATGCTATGGTTACAGATGAGAAAACTGAGCACAAAAAAAGTTATTCTAAATCACACTCTCATAAACCAGCATAGTTGCTATTCAATGCATGCTGCAGTATTTTTAAATCTAGTTGTCATTTGCTTGAAACATCCATGCTTAGTGCAGAGAAATTCCTGATTAGGAAGAAGGCAGTAGTCTTTTTTCTTTTTTAAAAAACATTTGGGATGCAAAGTTATTGATTGCCTGTTTATTTGAAAATGATCTGAATAAATATGAAACTCAAATACATATTTTCACACTAAGGCATTCATGGTCTTGAGTACACTCAAGGAAAGTGACAGGAAGGAAGTTACTAATCATTTGCAGCTGGGTACATTATGATACGCCAAAATATTTCCTCCCCATTTTGCTTGGCTATTGTCATTTCTTTAAAGAAATCTATACTACTGAAGATGGATGACAGCAGTGACCTGGCAGGTATGATTGTGTTGTGAGTGACAAGATCTTTCTGTAGTTGTGCTTTTAAAAACTGCAATTTCCTCTCTAAGATCAAAGGTCATGCAATTCTCTGAGCCAGGCAAGAAGCAAGGTACCTTAGGTGATGACGCCCCTGCTACTCACTTGGAAAAATTAAGACGTTGTTGGAAACAGGTGTCATTAAATGTTTAGTGATGGCTTTGCTAGAAGAAATTCCTTTAAATTAGAAACTAATGTGATTCTTTCAGTAATGGTATTCAGAGTTATCTACAAATGGAGGAAATAGATCACAAAATGAATTTGATTTTTTCTTGTCATTAATTTTTAATTTGCTTTAAAGCCATCTTTAGGATTTCTTTATAGTTTTTATAATTTTCCTTTGTGTAAGAGGAAGCATTCCTCCTTATCAATGCAACAATAAAAATGACTATTTATTTCCCATGTATCAATCTCAGTATGCTTTGTGAAGACTCTCGGGCTTACTGTGATTCTGCAAGGGGAGAGAAATTTGTGTTTTGTGCCTACTGACCTAAAAATGCAGAATGTACAAAGCCTGGCAAAAAAATTCAACTTAAGGACAGTGGGTTTTCTTTGGATTGTTCAACTAAGATGTGACATGAGGAATATATGGATAAGAATCAGAAAAAAAGCTATATAGCCGTATCTACATGGCCTGCCAAAGTTACTATTTTCAGATGCCTCTTTTACATTCCTTATGGTACTCATTACTTCTGGCTTTCATTCTCTCTCACAATGACTATGATAATAGCTTCCAAACTGGACTCTTGGTTTTGCAATATACCAATAATTTCTGCACATGTTCTCTGGAATGTCTCTTCTAAAAACACAAATTCAACGTGTTAATCACCTGCTGAAATTCTATTAGAATTTCTATGTTGGTCACATGCTACAGTTTACATTCTTAAGAATGGCAATCCATGTCCTTTATTATCTGGTCCGGGGTCATCCTTCTAATTTTGTATCATGCATTATCTCCTGCTCTACAGCCAGAATGCAATGTTTTCTTTTGCAAATTTTATTATTTCTCATAATACCTACCTCTTTAGTTACATTGTGATTAATCCCAAATCAAGCCACTTTAAGGAAATAGAAATTCTAATGAGAAATATATAGAGTTTGTTACTGACTTGAAGTTTCATTAACCAAATCCTACAAAAGACAAGAGTACTGGTGAGCTCAGATATGAAAATCCTTCCAGGTCTTTCCCTGGCATTGATCTCGGCTGCCCACTGTCTGTTGCCATCTTTCTCTCTCACTGAACACTGGCTTCTCTCATGTGGTGTGTTGAGAAGCAGTTCTGCCAATACATGCAGAACCTCATGGTCTTTAGCTTCTGTCAGTAGAAATAGCCACTCTTTTTTATAGATTTATTAAAGAAAAACAACAACAACAACAACAAAACAAAAATACAAAGCAAGAGAGGACCCGAGTTGATTCACCTGGATCATTTGTCTATTAAATCAAGGATTAATTAACTGTAGAGTGGACAAGAGCGAGTTCTTATAAAAATTTGTGAGTAACAATTGAAACATTTGCTTAAAATGAGAGACAGTTTATTCAAAAATAAGAGAGGGTAAAGAGGGGGAAGAGAAAGAACAGTTTAAATTTGAAATATATAACTTCTGTTTATCTGTCAGAACCCTCTCTGGGAGTCATCGCTTAGCAAGACTTGTTTATATGCCAGCCCTTCAAGAGAGCTTAGATATCTCCTCTTCCATACCTGGATAATTCTGTTTTGATACTGCTTGGTAACCTACTTGGTAACTTCTGCTTTCTAACAAAATAATGAATTTTTGAAATAGAGAGAGGACAAGAAACTGAGTTACAAGATTTCTTTTAAAAATTATTCTTAAATTTATACGTATATGTCTAACTATATCTATATCTATCTACGAGCATGTACATGGGCAGGTCTAGGAGGAGGATGACATCAAATGCATAGCACTGATTTTGGGGAAGTTTAGTTTTTGTTTCTTTTTATAATGGGTTTAAGTATGACAGTTTACTACATTTTTGTTTTTACTCTACCTTTTTCTGCTTGGTGCCATAATTTAAACATTCTATGTTATTAAAAATACTTTGTGAATATTTATAATGGCCATATAGTGCCCCATTGTCTCGTATACTTAAAAAGTCCCTTGTTGCTGAAATTTATTTATAGTTAATTATATTTTTAAGAATACTGGACAAACATTTTTGCCTCAAGCAATTACAACATTTAGTTGATCTTCAGTCTCTGATATCCTTTCTTCTGCTTGATCAGTTCAGCTGTTGAAACTTGTGTAAGCTTCTTGAAGATCTCGTGCTGTGTTTTTCAGCTCCATCAAGTCATTCTTTTCAAAACTGGTTATTCCAGTTAGCATTTCATCTAACCTTTTTTCAAGGTTCCTAGTTTCTTTGCATTGAGTTAGAACACGTTCTTTTAGCTCAGAGAAGTTTGTTATTACCCACCTGAAGCCTGCTTCTGCCAATTCATCAAACTCATTCTCCATCCAGTTTTGTTCCCTTGCTGGTGAGGAGTTGTGAGATTCTTCTCTGAACATAAATTTTTAGATCTAGAATTACAGGATTAAGGTATGTGTGTATTTTAAGATAATTTATGTTGACAAATTATTTTCTAATGTACAATCTAGCATAAAGTATAAACTTATTTGTTTTGCCATACATGTACTAGAATTCTGTATTATTGTTTTAAGTGATGATTTGATAATAGAAATTTATCATCTTGTTATTTTATTTAAATTTATTTATTTTTTTCATAAGATTACATAATTTTCCAGACATATATGAAGCACTCCTTTCTTATCTACAAAATGTCACATGTCAATTAGCATTTCAAAAGGGATTTCAGTGGATTGCTATACAAATATTAAGAATATTAATTATATGCAGAATTACAGCCTTATGATTTATTTGTACCTTTAGTGGTCATCTAGTTATATTTTTGTTGTTGTTGTATAAATATTTCACTACCTCCAAAATTTGAAAGGTGTTTTTTATACACAAATATTTTAATTTAAAGGCAAAATTGCAAAATATATTTTTTTCTGCAATCATAACTACTATACCAATTGATATGGTTTGGTTGTGTCACTACCCAAATCTCATCTTGAATTGCCACACATGGAAAGAGGGAACCAGTAAGAGGTAATTGAATCATGAGGGTAGGTCTTTCCCATGCTGTTCTCCTGACAGTGAATAAGACGCATGAGATCTGATGGTTTCCAAAAAGCAGAGTTTCTCTGCACAAGCTTTCTTTGCCTGTCACCATCTATGTATGATGTGACTTGCTCCTCTTTGCCTTCCACCGTGATTGTGAGACTTCCAAAGGCATGTGAAACTGTAAGTCCATTAAACCTCTTTCTTTTGTAAATTGCCCAGTCCCTGATATATCTTTATCAGCAGCATAAAAACGGACTAATACACCAAGGAATTATTTTATATTTTTGGAGGATGAGACAGTCTAATGCTATGTTTGGATTTGGATTTTGTCTACAGATTTCTCTTTTAAGAACTGGAGAGATTATAAGGGCTAATGAAATCATAGGCCTGGAAGAATGAGGAACTGGAATATTTTTCCTTGCTCCGTCCTTGAGTAATCACTGTTTTGCTCAGGGTCAAAATTCCTTCACAGCTAAAACAAATAAGCCAGGATGATTACCACCATGATCCTTCCAGCTCAAACATTACATGGTTCTACAGTGACAACATTGCTCAGCAAATTGCCTGTAACAGTAAAGGCACAAAGAGACATGGGACAAGTGTGTCAATCACCTGAAATGGTCACCATCCTGCAATCAACATCCAAGTGCTTGTTTTCTTAAGAAATTTTTGGCATCATTTTATTCATTTCCTAGGTCTGCAGTAATAAAATACCACAAATGTCATGGCTTATGAAAACATAAATTCAGTGTCTCACAGTTCCAGAGGTGACAAGTCCAAAATCAAGGTATCAGCAGGATCGTGCTCCCTCTGAGACTCTGAGTTAAATTCTTTCTTGCCTCTTTCTATCTTCTAGTGGTAGCCATTGATCTTTAGCATTCTTTGGCTTGCAGCTGCATCATTTCAATCTCAGCCTCTGTTGTCACATGGTATTCTTGTGTCTTTTATTTTTTCACATGACTTTCTCATCTTTTACTAATGATGACAGTCTGGGTGTTACAGCCCACACCTGTAATGCCAGCACTTTGGGAGGCCAAAGTGGGTGGATCTTTTGAGGTCAGAAGTTCAAGACCACCCCTGCCAACATGGTGAAACACTTTTATCAAAAATAAAAAAAATTACTCTAGCATCATGGCACATGCATGTAATCCCAACTACTCGAGAGGCTCAAGCAGGAAAATCACTTGAACCCAGGAGGTAGAAGTTGCAGTGTGCTGAGATCACTCCACTGCACTACAGCCTGGGCAACAGAGTGAGACCCTGCCACAAAACGAAATAAATAAACAAATAAATAAATAAAAAGAATGCCAGTCTTATTGGATTTGGGCTCCCTCTAATGACCGTATCTTAACTTGATTGCATCTCTAATGATCCTATTTCTAAAACATCACATTCACAATGCCATTGATTAGGACTTCAACATTTCTTTTTAGGGACAAAGTTCAATTCGTAACACCTCCCCTTGACAATATGCATGTATTTTTAGTGAGTTATAGATGACCCATTTTCTCATTTCCAGAGGGAAATGTAGGAAAGAATGAAAAGTTATGGAGAATTGCTGCTTGTCATTGCAAATCATCTAATTCACGCATGACAATGTGGCAAGTCTTGGCACTTGCACCATTGCAGAGGAACTCATAGGTGAGGGAGGTATGGGGGTGAAGAAAGAACTGAGGAAGATGATATATCCTGGAAAAAATTGAGAGATTAGGAATTGACTTCAAATTCTCTGTCTGCTATTGTACTGAGGAAAATAGACTTAACTCCTCTCCAAAAATAAGTGAGATTTAATGGGTTAATGTCTTACAGCTTACAAAAGTAGAAAAAGATTTAACTTAAAGTTACATGACTTAAAAATGTATATAGCTCAAAGTTTGCATCCTTGATTGCAAGACTCTTCCTATGATATTTAATAACTTCCTATGATGTACAATGAAATAATTATCTCCTTCTTTAAAAGATCATTAAAAATAAATGTAAAAAATATGTTTTTAAAAAGCAAGTAATTTTAATTTTTACTTTGAAATTCTTATGCTATTTTCCAAAAGTGGCTTCTTCAATCTTTTCCCACTGGATTGGTGACTCCCTAAGTGTAGGAACATTTTTATCTTTCTGTCTTCAACATACAAATCAGTGCATGAAATGTAGCCAGCACTAAGTCAGTACAAATCAAATAACTAAAAAAATAAACAATACAGCAAATAGTCCCCAGAATTTCTAGATGATCAGGAACAGAATTAGAACTACAGTTAGGGAGATTCCAATATGCTTGTTTTTTCTATTATGTCTGTCCTCAAAATGGACAGAATGTAAAGACATTTACAAAAAGAAGGGAAATGACTTATTAGGAGATGTGGATACATCCTCTAATTAAATTAAAAATTAAAAAAAATTAAAGAAAAAATGTAGTATATGAACTACAAAGAGGCAAAGCAAGGCCTTGGGGAAACTCGTAAATTGCATGCATACTTGTAGAAGAGGGCACTGGTCTAATGGAAGCAGTTTCCTTCCAATGTAAAGCTTAATTAGACAGCATGTCATTTGTTCCCACTCGCATCTGACCCACTGAAGTATTTATAATGTCACTTGCTCTCCTTTCTTCATTCCTGTGCAGATGAGCTCAATCTGAAGAGACATCACAAGGTTATTAAAAAGGAAAAGTAGGAGAGTTTTTTTACTGTTCATTCTTCATCCTCAAGCTCATATGTTGAGAAAATTTTGAGAAATCGACCGTTATTAAGCAGCAGAAGAGACTGCCCTAGGAGGGAACTAAAGGTCAGCTGCCTATTGGGTCTGGCATAGGGTTTCCAGGGTGGGGAAAATCAATACGCTTAAAAACAACTGGAAGTTAAATGCTTTTCTGTTACCCAGTCTAATGACTCCAGCTGACTCTGCTCAATCATTCTTCCCTCTCACCTGTTTTATCTACTTATTTTTGTATGTGTGCCAGTATCTGATATCAGCTTTCTAGGATGTTGGTATGAAAGAGTTCTGTTGCTGAAATGGGTCAGGTGGAATCATTGGTATCCCAGGGCCTTTCTTTTTTGTCTGTCTTTTCAAGAAGCAGAACAAAACCATTCACTGAGGGAAAGGAGACTGGGATGACCCTGGGAGCCCAGAAGGGCAATTGATGTTTGTTAAATGGAATTACAGTTGTTACCTCAATAAATCCTCATATCAATGCCACAAAGATCTTTCCTTTAGAAACCAGGAAAATGAGACTCAAAAATGTTAAGAAACATGTTCTCTGCCACAAAACATGATGTGGCAGAACCTACTATTTACTCAAGTCTTTGGACTCTTTGTGCTATATCTCCTTGCCCATGGGTCATTGGAAGCCTTGTGTGCTAAAACCGAAATGATTATTTAATACTTCTTATGTGAAGATAACTGTGATAGTAGGTAGTCTAAGAATATAAACATGCAATCCATTAGAGCTTTGAGTGTCTATTTTATTTATCATCGGACCTATTTCTAGCAAAGTACCTGACCCAGAACAGACATTTCATACAACTTTGTTGAATGAATTCCTGAAGGCCCCAAATGAACCTTAGTACCTATTTTCCAAACAGACAGTGACGGCGTGACTAAATGACAATGTTAATAAGGATTTGTCTTTTGAAAGAAGAAATCAGTGTGAAACAGGAATTCATAGGCAGTGGCCCCTCCTGAATGAATCTATAGTAAATGCTTCATAGAAGAGGCAAAAAATGAACTGGCTTTGAAAAACAAACATGCTGTAAGTAGAGATATAAGATTTCATGAAAAAGACTTTCTAGGCTTTTGGCAGGAGGAACCCATGGGCTCATATATCTTGAGTACCTCTTGTATGACTGGAGTGGCAGAGATGTGTATTAAAGGCTAACGCCTTTCCAAGACACCAGGATTCATTTCCTATGTAAGCTCTAACCATGTACTACAAACTAGGTGGCTTAAAACAGTGGAAATACATTCTCTCATAGTTATGGAGGCTAGAAGTCCAAAATGAAGATGTTGGTAAGGCCATACATAGTCTTTCTGAAGGATCTGGAAAAAATCTCTGCCTGTTTCCTCTCAGCCTTGTTGGCTTCCAGAAATCCTTGACATTCCTTGGATTGTAGATGTCTCTCTATAATCTCTGCCTCCACTTCATATATCTTTTCCCCTCTGTGGCTGTGTCCAAATTTCCATCTTCTTATAAGGATGTATTAGGAGATATATAAGGATTTATAAGGATTTCCATCTTCTTACTTGGATTAGGACTCAACCTAATCCAGTGTGACCTCATCTTAACTTGATTACATCTACAAAGGTCCAACCAAGTTAGGTCACATTCACAAGTTCCAGGTGAATAGGAATCCGTCAGAGTGGATAAGGAGAATATCCAACCCAGTACAAACACTAGGGCCACTAAAAACATAATAAAGCAAGGATGGAATGAAGTCAGTGCAACTTACCTTTCATGCGACCTGTATGTATTGGGATGCTTGTATCTCGACTAATTGGAATTTAAGGTCTGTCAAATCTCCACTGCTGTTCGTCAGTCACCTCAGCAGACATCCTTCTGGTTCTTTTTCTCACTTTTCCTCCTGCTGCTCTGGTATTCACAGGAGGCTTTAATGGACAATAAGTCCTCCCTGCTCTACAGTCACTAAATCAAGCTCTTAATAGCATCCTATTAATTTTATAAAATAAGGATTTGAAGCAAATCAGATAGGGTTTTTTTTTTCATTTTAATTAAATTCACATTGATTTGGATAAACAGATTTATTGAGACCCTAACAACCACACAACACACATAACAACTGGTTTGTTAAATCTCAATAAATATTTTTGAGAAATCAATTGACTTTTGATTAACAACAAATATCTGTTTTAATAAATCTCAGTGAAATAAGCTGTTGAGCATAGATAGACATTTTAATTAAGCTGGGCTTCCTTACTCTTCCCCTTAAATGCCTTGACCCAGAATTGCTTATCCCAGGCTTTTTTTATTTGGGAAAATAAAAAAGTATATCTTTTCGTTTGTTTTACCAGAATGGGTGAATAAAGACAGTGTCATTTCTGAAACTGCATAGAGACTGAATAGAAGCCTCTTATGACTTTATTTCTTAAAACCTGCATCTTCTCAAAGAAGCCTTCCATGACCACCCTATAAAATATTTTACCTTTCAAACCATGTGTGTTTTCTTTACATACTTTAAGCAATTTTAAATCATATCATTTAATTATGCACTTACTTGTTCCTACGAGACGTTGCCTCCTGTTGTAAATTTGCTAACAACAGCAAGCATAACTAATGTGTTCATCTTTGTACTTCTAGAGCAAAGAAAAGTGCCTCCTGTGGATCTGCCCTCTCTGTCTTCCTCTGTTTTACCTCACCGTATTTCGCTATTTAGCACTCAATCATTAAATCATTACCAGCTACAGGTCTATCTGCCGTACTAAAATATGAGTTACTTGACACATTTGGAAGCATCTCATATTCTGCTCTAGTTCCAGACTCCAACACTAGGCCTTCTCCTCAAGTCCAAATAAACATCAATAAATGTTTGTTGAATGAAATAACATGTCTTATATGAAATATTGGAGTCAAGTCTGTAGTCACAAAGCTTCCTTAGGCTTCTGTCATTCAACCAGGAGGGAGGTCCGTCTACACCCTTGAAACGCTTCATCTGTACCTGAATCCACCTTAAGAATACACAGCTATATTTCCTAAAAGCTTGATCTATACCCTTTTGTCTGATATTGATAAACTGTTGACACCTTGCTTCATTGGACATCTAAAAATAAATTGCACACAGCGCACCATAAATTACTGCCTCAGAGTCATTTGTACAATGTCAACACTCTGCAATAGGTTGCGGCAATATCCACTAGAGAGGAAAAAACAAGTTGAAAAGGGCTGCAGCCACTATATCTGCAAATCTCTTCCACGAGAGAACAGGCAGGCAAGAAGAGGAGGTTTCTTCTCACCCAAGTTAATAAAACTAAAATGTCTTGGCTTCTAGAAAGTCACTGTGAATTGTTATTTCAAAAGAGCAGGACTGCCAGATCTACACTCCGGTGATAAACTGAATATATATCTCAAGCACTATGTTTTGCAAAAATTTTACAGTATTCCATTACTTACCTTATAATAACCCTAGAAATTAAATATAGTTAGCTCTGTTTCACAATGAGAAAACTAAGATTCACTGAGAGGCCACAACCTGCCTAAAGTCACGCAGAAAGTAATGTACTCATTTAAGCCTGCTAGCTCTAAATAAAATACCTTTTGCTTTAAACTCTTCTGATTAATAGGATGCTATAGATTGAATTTGCAAGCAAATCACAGCCTAAAAAGAACTGTTCCATATTTACACAGCTAGGTGGCGGTCAGTCGAGGAAGGCCAAAAGTCTAGGCCAAACATTTGACATCTACTAGATAGTGGATCAACAAATTGTTTGATTAAAAAAAGAGAGAGCAAAATTCATACACATCACAGAGATAAGCTATGTCATATCTTGTTTCTGTGAAGCAACCAGGATTCTAAGTGGTTGAGTGAATTGCCATGGAGAGCCTGGACCTCCAGCCTGGGGTACACATTGTAAAAATATCTCTTAAGTACTAGCCATTTATACCAACAAGAATAGCCCATTTAGCTGAAATCCCAGTCCCCAGCCTCAGTCTTTGGGTTGATAACCAGACTTGTCAGTTGGTTACACTTTTCTCTTTGATGTTTCTTCCCTTCATTCTCTTATCACCATCATCTCTTGATTGACAACCCTGAAAAGATCGTGGAAACGTCTCCCCTTGAATTTGCTAGCACAATCTACTGCCTGCTTGACATATGTGTCTGTTCAAAATGTGGCACAAATGTTTGGTTAAAGATAATGACCTAGTCTGAAAATGACTGTGATAAAAATGTCATGTAATTTTCCAGGGTGACTTTGAAGTAAGGCTTACCATATAAATGTGGAGGATTGAGAGAGCCAGCTATTATTTTCTTCCTTGATGAGCACTAAATTATTGCATTTCTCAGCCCCAAAGTAGTGGGCAGTCTCCATATTGCTAATTCCTTTCCTCCTCTCCTGTAGCTGGCCTAAGCAATACCCAAGACCCTCCCAGAGCAGGAATTCCCAGGAGCACAGATTTATTTTTATTTATTTATTTATTTTTTTACAACTCACTGCTTCAAATAGCTGAAAGGACACAGAGATTGAAAGGACAGCAGAACTGTATCAGTGTTAGCTCTACATGGATTTTTAAGAATGACTTGAGCCCCTGTTTTCTTTCCTGTAAAACAAGATTGGTTTTCTGGAAGGACCAAATTAAACAAATTTTTAAAAATATTTAGCACATAAGAATGTTGCTTGATTGTTAGTTTAAATCAGGTCATAGTTATTAAAAATACAGATCCTTGGCCATTTTCCAGTGAGATTCTGGTTAAATCAATCTGCATTGGAACCCAGAAAGCTGCATTTCCAGCAAGAACTTTACCTACTTCTAACACATACCAAGCAGAACCATGCTTTGAGAAACATGGTACTGAAGAATATAATAACAACATAATTACCATTCATCGTGTGCTATGTGCAGGGCTCTATGTCGACTCTACTCTGCACTTGGCATAAAACATGACATCATACCCAAGAGATGCTAGTGTTTTATGTTCCCTAAACTTTCTTTTCTCTACTGATTGTCTGCTAACTGGGTGTAGCCCTAAGAGAAAGAGTAAGTGTGAATGCTACTCTTATAGGTAGCAGAGCTGAGGGGTATGAAGCAAACTTCACATTGGAGATGGATCCTTTTTCCTGGGCAGGGGACATCCAATAGGAGTTTTCTTTCCAAGCTATTCCTAGTCTTTAGAAGTAACTCTGTCCAGCTGGGCGTGGTGGCTCATGCCTGTAATCCCAGAATATTGGGAGGCAGAGGCGGGCGGATCACCTGAGGTCGGGAGTTCAAGACCAGCCTGATCAACATGGAGAAACCCCATCTCTACTAAAACTACAAAAATTAGCTGAGTGTGTTGGTGCATGCCTATAATCTCAGCTACTCAGAATACTGAGGCAGGAGAATCACTTAAACCCGGGAGGCAGAGGTTGTGGTGAACCGATATCGTGCCATTGCACTCCAACCTGGGCAACAAGAGCAAAACTCCATCTAAACAAAACAAAACAAAACATAAAATAGAAGCTACTCTGTCCACTGGAACGGTTGAGTCACCCCTTCCTCACAATTCTGTCATGGGTTTGCTCAGTTTATGGTGTAGCAGCTTCAACCACAAGGTACCCACTGTTCTGGAAAAAGGCACCATTTTCTCCATACCAGTTAGAGACCATTTATTTGAGAATGACACAAAAGAGAGTCACATGACTTTGCCTGTTTGGGGTCATGTCTTATACGTATCTCTGATTTTCCTTCACCTTTCTGTATCATTAGAGATAGTCTTTTTTTTTTTTCCTTTTTTTCTATAGCTCAATCTGAGCTTCAGGGCCTCACTAATAGATTAATTTGACATTGTAATGTTTGTGAAAAGATTATGTGAATTTTAAAGAGCAAGAAAAATGTTCCTTCATATTAATGTGCTATTATGAACATTACTATTATTTCCTCCATCCTCTCATGGTACAAATAGGCAACGGCTGAGTCAAGAGTATTCGCAAGTAACCTGCTTTATATGAAACAATTTACCTTTCTTTTCTTAGAGCTAATATTCAGTAGGAAATATATATGGTTGACTGAGGACAGTAACAATGTTCTCTCTGAAGGTCAAAACTTCTGACTAGTGACTCGGTCTAATTAGGTTAAGCTTAAGGTGATAATGTGTGGATTGTCAGCATCTAGAACATTTATTCTTTTTATTTTTTTCTAAACCAGTGTCCTTTGAAACAGCCAATTAACATGCTACAGAGAAAAGCATTCAAATAACTGGAGATTGAATTGAAAGGCTTTCCTTCCCCTGACAGAGCAGAAAGAGAGGTTGAGTACCTGACTTCCCTTTCAAAGTCAGTGATCCATGCAGCACTTCTGATTGGAAAGATGTGAACCTTTTCAATCGTTGGTGTACATATAAATGGAGATGCTAAGGAAATTAGAATCTGGCCAAGAAGAACTGAAGGATAGAAGAAGTCTAACTGCTTTCCAATGCAATCAGCTGTCTCTGGAGAATATTAGAATTTCCAGTTTTCTTATTTAAAATCCGGTGCAAAACAATCAGCAAGGGATAGTGATGTCTAAAATGAGTGCTGAGTCAGAAAAAAGTTGAAAACGAAAATCATTCCTGTATTATTTTATTTGAAATATGTCCAGGCAGTCTTCTACTTGGGGAGCTTTATTAGAGGCCTGGAAAATACAATAAAAAAAACCTCTCTTTAAAGTCAAAACAACTGGGTAATCACAGTTTTTATTTCTATCATCTTTACCTAAACTTTCACAAAAGACAAAAAGGACGAATAATGTATTAGAAATAAACAACTCCTCTAAAATTTACAGCGTGTGTAAAGATTTGAAGAAACCAAAGAAATTAGGATAACATCATCGGATGTGGGAGAACTAGATACGGTCCCCAGATTTGAGAAGTCTCTCCAGATTCTAAGAAATTGGTTTTGTCTCTGATTTGATTCTTTTATCCTAATAATGAAGGTGGGAACTAAACGTTTCTTAGGTATTTTATTATGATAGGATGTTCATATTTCCCCCAAATTCTTATGTTGAAATCTAATCCCTAATGTGATAGTGTTTGGAGATGGAGCATTAAAGAGGTGATGAGATCACGAGGGCTCTGCAGTCATGAATGATAATAGAGTACTTGTAAAAGAGATACAAAAAAAAAAAAAATAGCCTGATATGGTGGCACTTGCCTTAGTCCCAGCTACTCCAGAGGCTGAGTCAGGAGAATCACTTGAACCCAGGAGGCGGAAGTTTCAGTGAGCCAAGATTGCGCCATTGCACTCCAGCCTGGATGACAGAGCAAGACTCCGTCTCAAAAAAACAAACAAAACAAACAAACAAAAAACAAAGAGAGATTTTACATAATTGCCTTGACTTCTGCCACGCGAGAACTAAGAAGCAGGCCTCTGCCAGACAGGAAATCTGTCAGAGCCTTGATCTTAGACCTCCCAGTCTCCAGAACTGTGAGATATAAATTTTGATTGTTTGTAAGCGATCTCCTCTATGGTATTCTGTTATAACAGTTCAGGAGACTAAGACTCTTGCACATACGTGAATGTATCATACAAAAAGTTGCTAAATGAATGAATGTTGGGTATTTAATATGTGTCAGGCATTGTGGTGAGCCCAATCAAAGGCATCTATGCTCTCATGAAATTTAAAGTCTCTGAGAAACCAGCAATATAATCATAAATGGGACAAACTACTAAGAAGGAAAGGAGCTGGTTCTATGGGAGTATATAAAAGTGCAACCGAGCCTAGGCTACTGGATCCTGAGGAAGTGGCACATGAAATCAACCGAGGCACCTGGACCAAGTCAGCAGCAGTGCATTGCAGGCAGAGGGAGAGTATGTGCAGAAGTCTTAGTGGCCAGAAGGAGAACAGGATGGTTGAGCACTGGAAAGAAGACCACAGTGGATGAATCATGAAGAAAAACCTAAGTGCATAAATTTAAGACAGTAGCGGCAGGGGACATAAGTAAGATTTTATTTTTTTTTTAGACAGAGTCTCCTTCCAACCTCCACCTCCCAGGTCAAGTGATTCTCCTGTCTCAGCCTCCTGAGTAGCTGGGATTACAGGCGTGCGCCACCATGCCTGGCTATTTTTTGTATTTTTAGTAGAGGTAAGGTTTCACCATGTTGGTCAAGCTGGTCTTGAACTCCTGACCTCACGACCTGCCCGCCTCGGCCTCCCAAAGTGCTGGGATGAGAGGCGTGAGCCGCTGCGCCCGGATCATAAGCAAGATCTTACAATGTATCTGGTAAAGCATTGCGAAGGCATTGACAGATTTCAAATGTGAGGGCGATGTCATGATCATATTTGCATTTTGTGCAAATCTCTGGAGTCATTGTTTGGAGAACATATTAGAATAGGGCAAGAGGGGATACAAAAAGGCCAGTCAGGAGCTTATTATGGCCACCCTTATAAGAAGTAAAGATGATCTAAGAAGGAGAGTGAAATAGATGCAGAGAAAACTGTATGGAGTGGAGATAAATACACCAGGTAAAATCATGAGAGGAAGAAGGAATGTAGGATATCTCATGATCTGCTATTTAAATTTCCTAGAATTTTTAGAAGACATTATGAAGCAGACAATGTTGCAAGCTCCTCAAATTAAATTGATTAACAAAGAAATCATCATTTATTAAGCCTCTAGCCCTTTGATATATACTTTAAATATATATTTTATTTTAGTCTCCTTAAGTAGAAAATTTTGTGTATACATACAACAAATGAGAAAAAGGAGGCTCTTTTCACAGAGGAAAATACTTTGGCATTTGTCACAACCATGGTTAGACACCAGAATTTAGTTATTTGACTGATCTTATATGTGTCTTTTTTTCTTTGAAACCCAATTTTTTTATTGGGCAATGAGTTAAACAAATTATTATAAGCTTTCCTATTTCTAAAGTTCTGTTCTTAAGCATTTGCCAGTTTTCCTTCAAAATCCTGCAGTTAGCCTCTGAATGTTGATCTAGTATAATCACGTATGAGAGCAATTAACCATGTGCTTACAACGATCTCTCATGCATTTTGTAGTGTCTCTGATTGATAGGCTCTGATCTCCCAAATCACTGAATACTGGAGAGAGATCCTGAGAGTCCTTAGATCCAGAAAAACCAAAGCTGTTAAAGCATGTGGGCCTCATCTTTCTTTACCATAGATCTCATTTTCTGGGACACGCCTGGATCTGCATTTCAATCGGAAGCACACACACATCCATTAATCAGCCATCACAGGAGAGTGGGCCCTGAGCTCAGACCATCACTCTCTCTCGTTAGCACGCATTACTCTATACCCATTGGATTTATTTTTATCATTATTCTTTTTGTAAAGAAACGTCAAAGCCTAATTTCTCTATTAATATTGATGTGTTCAAGTTCTTGAAGCCAATTACTTTAGACAGTTAAAGTATTTAACCAATGCTTTGAAAATCTCAAGGATGTTAACATTAGACTCTATGAGAGTGATTACATAATGCCTGGTGTAAGGCAAGCTTTTCATTTAACAGTTTAAGGAGAGAGATGTGTCATAGTTGTTATTACTACACTTAGAGAATCCAATTCAGGAAACTCTAGTAGAGTTTGTATTGGGTACATAGCCTCAAAAACTCAGAAAGCACCTTTTCCTTAAAAGTAGGGGTCAGAAATTGTGTCTGATTTTGTCCTGTGCATCATCAGCTCCAACTCAGCTGCTCTGAATGTACTCAATCACTGAGTCCCTTTGTTTTTGCATATTAAATATATCTTGGATCCAGACTACCTTTCCATCTCTTATGCCATTGACTTTATTCAACATGGAAGTATGGTGGCAAAAACTTTAAAACTAATTTTACTTTTAGTCTTGATCAATCTTAAGTATTCTTTATCTAATATCAAAGTATTTCTAACATGCATTCTTCTCTTGTCTAGAGTCCTTTAATGGCATTCCTTTACTGATGGGATAAATCTGAGTCTGGCCTATGGTGTACAGTGGTCTCTGGGAGTTGCTGTGACTTTTATTTCTTTTTCATCCTGTCCTTACCTGCCTTGCATTCACTGCTGAACATGACACCATCACTCATAAATTCGAACACAGGATAAGTCTCCTTTATGAACAAGTCTATGTATATATTGCCCTATCTGCAAGACAAAATCAAGGAGGACATGTCGTGTAATCTAATCATTTAGAAAGAATGCTAAATTACGAAGGTATTTTTCAGGACCAGAGGGGAACTTGGATTCCTAAGTAGCAGATCTTTAGGCAAGAAGAAGAGACTTTTTGGTGCTGTAGAATAATAATAGAAGCGATGGGGAGTAAAGCCAGAAACATAAATAAGGGGAAGATGAATGATTTTAAAAGTCATATCAAGGACTGGTGTAATGTTCATGTGATCACTGAAATGATTTACATGAATAAGCAATCTGTGTCTATGCACCAACTCTAAGATAAGTCATCTCGTTATCAGAAACTTGTTTGGTGTTCCCAGTATCAGAGCAAGGGATGACAGTTGCATCAGGTTCTTATAATTGTACCCTAAATCTGCGTGGCAGAAACAGATATGCAAGCTCAGCCACACAATTCACCCCACTGAAACTCTAAACTTCATCTATGGACTCATTCTTTCCTTAGATATAGTGATATAATTTATTCAGTAGCAGCATTTGTCAAGACAATTCAACTAATGTTTCCTTGAAAAATCTAAAATTCTTCATTTCGTGAAATAATTTTCCATCGTTTCTTTTTCCTAAAAATGTCCCTAAATATATGTGATGTGATACTATGTGGAAGCAAGTCCCTTTTGCATACATAATCTTTCCAAATACAAATATGTGACCCACACTTTGGCATCCAATAGGGATAGATTCCATCCAATTATTGGGGGAGAGATGAGAATAAACATTCTTATAATTTTTAAAAATGTGGAATATAAATTAACTATTAAAGAAAATAATAGAAATAGAATCCACCCTGCAGCTACTGATAGATTGCCATGTGAGTGGTAGTGACAATAATTACAGTAGGATTTGAAGAAGGGTCAGAGAAGGCTTTTAAAAGCAGATGAAATTGAAGCTTGGTCTAAAAATACATGCAAGATTTGAATGGACAGAGAAGGGGTGGAATTCTTGGTACATAGGTCTGTTTGCTGCCATTATCTTCTTAAGCAGATGATAAATTGTCTCTCTCTGACAAATTATACAGCCAGCCCTATAAACAGGACTTCCCTAGCTGTCAAGGGGGTTCCATAGACTGAGCAAATGATGAAAAGATTAGAAGAGACAGCAATGAAAACCATAAAAACCTTGTTTTCTTGCTGAACTCAAGAAAGACACTACACTGGAAAGATTCAAAGGAAAGAGGTTATTAATGTGGGGGTGAGCTGTATACCAGGCTTCTTGACGTGCTCTTTTCTTTTCTTTCTTTTTTTTTTTTTTAACCAACAAAATCCTCTTAATCTTTTGACAAAATATTCTCTGCTTTACAACATCAAGACTTTAAGTCTCCATAAACTTTTTACAGTTTACAGCAGAGAACAAGGATCGTCCCTGCACATGACTGTAAAACCAAACCGAACTTTTAATTATTGCAATCATACCAATACTGCAATTTAAAAAAATCAAAGAGCAGTTACCCCAAGCAAATAAAACAGCTATTGCCAGACGCAACCTTAGCATGGAAACACAAACACACCAGCCTGAAACCCTTAAACAGAGATTCACAAGCAACTCAGCTGAAACAAACAGACGTGGCAGGGTGGACACCATGGCCTTGGCACCTCAGGGAGCTCACTTAGAAACCTGACTTACAAAACATCAGCCACGGAACTTTAAAATTTTTGGAAATACATGACACAGAGAGGCCAGTGACTAGGATGCACCATCCATTTTGCCAGCTTCGAACCCTGGCTCTTTCTAATGTTCACCCACGAAGGGTCCCTGTTTTCACTCTAAATGCCAATCATCTGAGTGAACTTGTCTTCAGGGGTACCTAAGGAATCTTTAGAGCTAAAAAATGCAGCATCTCAGGTCTTCTTTATTGTGCATTCATGATCACACAAGAACACACAAGAACAAACCAAACTTTCAGCTTTTTGACACAAGAACAAGACCTTTTAAAGGAACTTCTTTTTAGCAATATCTTCCTGTCCAATCTCAAAGTTATTTTGCAGAGTAACAGAAACAATTTAAATGCCTAAAAGAGCTAGAGGAAAAACTAGAGGGAAAAAAGACACATCTGCCAGTTGAAGTCTTGAGCCTTGTGAAGATGACCCAGGAGGAGTCACCTCCCTTCTTTCTTCCAATGTCCACAGCTGGATCAATCACAGAGTCTTGGAAATGGTACAGGTGTGCTTCCCTGCTCTTTTCACTTCTCACATTCTTTTGATATTCAGAAAATACTATTGAGTGACTACCATATGCCAAGCATGAGCATTATTCATTGATTTTTTTTTTTTTAATTTTAGATGGTGTTTCTCTCTGTCACCCAGGCTGGAGTTCAGTGGGGCAGGATCATAAATTACTAGGGCCTCAAACTCTGTGCTCAAGGAACCCTCCTGCCTTAGCCTCCCAAGTAGTTGGGACTACAGAAATGTGCCACAATGTTTGACTAATTTTTAAATTTTTTGTATAGATGGTGGCTTGCTTTGTTGCCGAGGCTACTCTTGAACTCCTTCCTTCAAATGATTCTCCTGCCTCAGCCTCCCAGAGTGTTGAGAGTACAGGCATGAACCACTACACCAGGTATGAGCTTTATTCTTTAGCTGCTTCTGAATATCCCCTGCTATTACTAATGCTGGTCTTGAACAAGTTTCCTTTCGTTAATTTTACTATACAGGTTTTACCCTGCATATAGCCCAATGAGAATGAATAAAGCAAAGTCTTTATAGATAGATCTTGACTTGAATTGCAGCCTCTTTTCTGATTATCTATCCTCTGTCAATTCCTTTTCACCTCGCTGAATTTTAGTTTCCTCATCTATAAAATAGAAATAAGAAAACTAATCTCATCCATTCTACCAACAACCTTTATAAGTAAGTCATGGTTCTCAGCTAGCAGTGTGCATTAAAACTGCCTCATAACTTTTGTGGGGGCAGTTCAAGGTTGGATTTATTTTGAATTTTTTTTCACAAGACTTAAGTCTATGCCCCGTCTCCAGAAATTGTGACTTAATTGAACTGAGGGGGTACTTTTTTTGCTTTTTTTACATTTTCTTCAGACAGTTGTAATTTGCTGCCAGAGATAACCATTGAGATGAAGTTTATAAAGTGGCAAGTGCAGTGCTTGAGCTCAAGATCTTAGTAAATGCTAACTGGTACTTCTCACTTGCTTTTTTCCCCGTTTTGATACTGTGACTGGGGAAAAAAGAAGACATTTGCAAGGTATTTATCTGTAAAGGAGCTGTATCTGTAACATATAGATAACCCTCATAACTCAATAAGAAAACCCAATTAAAAATGGCTTAAAAAACTAAAAATGGGTAAAACAAATATATAAAATAGAGAATATATGGGTGGAAAATAAACACATGAAAATAGTCATTAGAGAAATATAAATTAAAAATCCTATGCAATACTTAAAGTGGCTAAAGTTGAAAAAGACTGACCCTACCAACTGTTGACGACAATATGGAACAAATGTTTATAAAGTGCTGGTTAGAATATGAAATGGTACAACTACTTTGGAGAGCTTTTCTGCAACTTCTCATGCAGTTAAACATTTTTCTACTATGCACTCCAAACATTTCAATTCTAGGCATTTACCCGAAATAAACAAAGCATAAGTCCACAAAGAGACTTTGTATACAGAAGTTCAAAGAGATTTATTTGTAATGAACAAAAACTTGAAGCAATGAACATTTTCTTTAGCAGGTGTATGTTAAACAAATTGTGGTATATTCCTACAATAAAACACTACTCATCTATAAAAATAAACTATTAACACAAAAATGAATAAATTTCAGAATAATAATGCTGAGTGGAAGAAGGCAGAAAGTAGTGTCAACTATGGAATTCCACTTATATAAAATTGTATAAAATTCAAGTTAATAAAAAGTGACAGCATGTTAATGGTTTTCTGTGTACAGGAAAATTTAAGGAAGGGGGGAAGTGAAATTTCAGTGATGCATAAGGAAATCCGGTGGGATAACAAATATCTTCATTATCAGTTATGGTAATGGTCTCACAGATGTATTCATATGTCAACCTGATCAAATTGTATGCTGTAAATATGTGGAAATTATGGTATATCTATTATGGTTTAATAAATCTCTATTTTAAAAAGCACAAAAAAAAAATCCCTATAGACAGAGGGCTGGAATAGAAAAGTAGGTAAAAGACTCACCAAAATAAGTTTCTACCTGTTCCATTTACAATGCTTTAAATACATTTTGGGGCATATATATATGTAAAATATATATTATTTAATATATATAATATGCTTTAAATATTAAATATATATAAAATATGTTTTATATATAATATCTTAATAAAAAATTCATATATGACATGATCTACATTTTATTGTAATATGTATTATCTATTATTGCCTAGAAAATTCCCTAAAATTTAGGTGCTGAAAATAACAACATTAATTATCTCTGCTCAAATACTGAGGCTGGAATCCTGCAACATAGAAGTCATGAAGCATCATGCAAGAAGTCCGGCTATACTGAAGCTATAAAATTGGAGAGTTCACATGGAGATGTTTCTTAGAGGCAGTGGGAAGTGCCCAAGGGGCCACAGCTGTTCCAGTTTCAGTCAACTGAGTCTTTTTGCACTAACAGCACAAATATGAATGAGCAAGTCTGATAATTCTAACTCCAGTCTTCAAGCTACCTTAGACAAAATCTAATGCAGCAGAGATGAACTAATCTCTACTAATTCCTGTCTAAATTATAGATTCCTAGACAAAATACATGTTGTTTTGAGCCACCACACCTTGTAGTGATTTGTTACACAATACTAAATATTAGAAAGATTTTTTGTACCTGGAACTAAGATGGTGCCATAATAAAATCCAAAATGTGTGGTTTAAGCACTGACTGGTAAACAGAAGATAGAGGAATCTTAAAGACAGTTAATGTAAGTGTAAAAGTCTTGAAAAAGACTATTAATGAAAGCCTGAAGGTCCCCCCAGAAGGCCTGGGTGTGGGGGAAGGAGCAATTACTTAATCAAAAACTTGATAGTAAGTGCCAAGGCATGTGTCCATTGACTCTTGACCAGATAAAATTAATAGGGCTTAATTAAGAACACATTTTATTCTAAGTTCAGCATGTAATCATGAACTAGTTCAAACAATGAAGTGACAGGATGTGATTTGTATGCTAGACAAGATGACTCTAGCTTCATGTAGAGAACAGGTTTCAGTGATTCAAATTGAAATGGACCAGTTAGGGGACTTGTGGTAGTCCAGTAGTGCAGTGATGGAGCCTGGAGCTAAGATGGTATTCATAGAGACAGAAAGTGGATAGGCTCAGGATGTTGTCTGCAGATAAAGAACAAGAGCCAGGACTTGATGATAAAATGAAATAAATGTGCAGCAGAAATAAGTTTCCACTTTATCTGGGGGTTCTTAAAAGAAGGTCACATGAAATGAGTCTGTAAGTGTTTTATAAATATAAAGCTTTTAACATTTTTTCATGACATTTTATGTCTATCAGTATATCAAGAACCCTAAGCAGGTTTGCTTGACTTGCTTCCAACTCCGTCCTCTACAGCACAATGCATCTTGTTCAATAGTCTTCATGCACACATGAATACCATATAATGCTTTGCCCGCTTTATGGATGAACACTGACTATATCTAAATGGTATCTATATTTCCTTTGAATACTGTAAACTGGTATTTGATCATTTCATTTTCCTACAGAAGATGAAACATTATGATTTTCGGTAATCCATAAAGACAGACATTTGCTTCCTTTGTGAAACTGTACCCTTCAATGATTATTCCTCACATTAATCATAGTAAAAGCAATGCTTAAGGTAATCTCTTTCCTCTTGCAGATAATAAATGTCTGCTGTTGACAGAAAAAGTGTGGAAAGGTGAAAGGCAGGGTGAGCTCTGTGTGTTTGTGAGATAAACCACTGTCATAGTCTTCTGCGAGCACTGTGATCATGCAAGGCCAAAGTTGCCTCTTTACATAATATTGAAAATAAAACTAATTTTTCTCTAACTGATGAATCAGAAGATTTCACTGGGGATATCTAATCTATAATTTCTATCCAGAAGTCTAACTTTATAAAGTGTTTATAAATTCATAGTTTGTATTGTTAAACACTGAAGAAATTAGCATCCGAAACTGCATTCACAGCCACTCTCCTCTGTAGAATTGTTGGTGACTTATTGGTCCATGGAAACATAAGATAACCTAGTGATTTCCTGCTCAGAAATGATCAAGACCATAACTGAATGTGAGATCACGAATGTAAGTCTAATCTAGGACGTAAATGGTATGAAACACAATCGAATAAGAAAAATTACAAAAAGAAAAGTAACAAATAATAGTACTTATTTTCAAGCAAAGCTCCTAGGGATACATTTTCCTGGGTGTATAGCCATGAATTTCACTTGACAGGGGTGCAGGCAATGAAGACAAGGGAATGACATTTATTTAATACCCATTTTGACATTGCGCTTTATGAATGGTTTCCGTAGATTGTCTCATTTAATTCTGGTGAAATCCAAGCAAGTACGGTGTCACTATAAAGCCTATTGCCAGATTTTTATAAATGAGGCTCAGACAGGGAAAATGCGACTCATGTAGGTCAAGAAAATTTCTCAAGTTTTTATAAATGCTGCCATCGCGAAAGGTAGCTACGTCTGACTCCAGGCTTATGCTTTCTCTTTTATGCAAAGCTAGAGTATGCAGGATGATTTCAAATTTACATGGTGTCTTAAAGCGATTCAAAGTTTTAAAAACAATGTTTTCTTCAAGTACCATACCAAGCCACAACATTCCTAAACTCTATGACGTTTTTATGTGTAATCTCTTTTTTAAGAATATGTTGCCTGTCTAGAAAACTCTCACTCATTTAAGACTCAGTTCTTGTGATCTAGGCCAAACATGTTCCCTTTGCAGATGACTTCCCTGATCATGACAAGAAGAGATTATAGGCGTTCCACCCACTCACCCACAGCAGGCACTTAACGCACTGCATTCAATTAACAAATTGTATGGCAACCATTTTTATCCTCAGGCATCCTGGGAGACATTTTACAGAAATACCCATGTATTACTCAACTTTGAATCTTCAGTTCCAATTAAGGTGCCTGGCCCATATTTTTCATTAAATTAACATTTTCTTAATTAATAAACAATCACCTACTAAAAGTAGAATATTATGGTGTTAATCATAAATCTTATATAAATATATTTATATATCTAGATCCCTAGTTGGGAAAAAAAGACAATTCAATCATAATCAAAGAGAAAATGTCAACTTTCAAATAATTAATGTACATAATATGAAGTTTATATGCATTATGTCTTTCCTCAGAGTGCTGTAATTAGTATGTTGACTTAGATCATTTTATAGCCAAGGGATATGAACATTTTGGTACTTTTAAAATATGTCTGTAAGCCAAAATATTAATTACAGTATTTTACCCTGCCAAAATTCATTTTGATAAATACATGAGTGAATGATGGATGGATAGATGAATAAATAAAAAATGAATGAATGAATGAATTTCATAAATATGGCAAAATAAATAACTTAGTCCTAATGACCATAGATATTAGACTTACATAATGTGTATCACTTTTTCTTTTAAAAAAAAGTGAATAATATACAAAGGTCAAGTACTATGACTTGATTAAGTACTACTGTTTAATATATGCTTAACTATAGCCAGGAGGAAGGCCATGTTTCTTTTATAATATGTGAAATATTAAAACTAAAACCTTCCTAAATTTTAAATTCTTTCAGGAGATATGAATAGTTAAATACTTGTTTCATTTTGGAGGTAAAATGAGTTTTAAGGAGACCTAGAGGAATTCAATAATAATGGCTAATTTTCAATTCACCAGAATCTCACACTAATAAATGATCTCTCTATATCACGGATGCCTTGCTTGATGGTTTAATGCACGATCTATGATTCGTAAATACATTAAGCCAAATTAAATTAAGTGACTTGCTCATATCTACACAACTAATAAAAGAAGTCTTTGTAGATATAACAATAAAGACAAGAAAGATAGATACATAAAGAGGCAAATAAGAGAGAAAGAAAATGAGAGATTTATGTGAGTGTTCAACATCGCAAAATACTTCACAGTGGACAAGCATTTTGCATGGGGTGAATTCTAAAGGATGAGAAGGAATTCAAAAGGCAAACAAGAGAATTCAAGGCGGAAAATTATCCTGTGAAAAGTCATGAAAGCTTGAGAATATGAACAGCTGAGAAACTTCTGGAGTTCTGTCACCTTGTCCCTAGATGGGGCTAATGAATGATGTGGAATGAGGCTGGAGAGGTAACCTAGAGTTCATTCTCCAGAAAGCCTTTGATGCCATGTTAATCTTCTCATGTTTTACTCTGTTATTAAAGAAGAGTCAGTGAAAGGTTTTGAGCTAACTTTATTGGCATACAAACAAGCCTACGCTGGTTGCCTAGATGGAGGAGTGGACGCGAATTCAGCTATGAGCAGATCAGTTAGGAGGATATTTTAGAAGACCAGGTGAAAACATTGAAAGGAGAAGATAATGGAGATCTGGACTAGGAAAGTGCCTGTGGGATAAAGTCGGACAAATGAAAAATATGTTTAGGCAGCAAATTAAATACGAGAAAATAATCTCTTTTATGTGGTTAGGTAACAGAAAGAGAAATTTAGGATGTTCTCTGAGTTTTCACATGAGAATAGTGAACCCTCATTATCAGTGCATGAATCAGTATAAAAAGTACCTAATTCAAAAGTTAAAATATCTCTGCTTTCAGACAAAGCTTCTAAGTGCACATTCTTTTTTTTTTTTTAAATTTTAAAGCGTGTAAGATAGTACAAGCAATTTTGGCAGTGTGCTTCAGCATCTCTGCAGAAGAGGGAGGATACATTGAAACTCTTTCTAATTCTTGTCAAGTCTTTCATTCTGAAACTTAAATGCTATGGTTCTTTGAATTTTGTTTTCAAACATAAATCTTTATGTTTCACTCATATAAATTAATAGTCTGAATTGTGCACATGAGAGATGATTTCGATCTTCCAGTATCGTTCTTGTGATTGTGCCATTAATTTATAACTCACTGACTATTACTTATTTTCTCTGATTTAATCCATCCTATCTTTTAAAACATCCTCCTCCTTCTATCAACTTGATAGTGTATTCAGGTCTGGACACAAAAGTATTTTGCAAGTTAAATTTGAGTGTTGAACAGACAACACTTTGATTATATTTGAAGAATTTTCAATGAGAAAAAGAAGAGATGAGAAAAAGAGGTATGGCTTCTATAATCTCATGGAACAGTTATCAAAAATTTATACCATGAGCTTTATTAGTAACTTTTTCTATGTGACCTCATTTTTTAAATTATATATCAACCAATAAGCGTTGACTGGGAAATGATATATTTGGACACAATTATATCCTTTACTTCTTCTTTGAATTCTTGGTGGTAGTACACCTGGTCGCTTGATCAGAGTTTTTACTGAGATTATTGCTTCAGGTTTTGGTTGGTGGCTTGTGTCACAATAATGAACATTTTGCTTTCAGGAAGACATTCTTTGTTGTTAAGTTACATGGAACTTGATGGATAGAGATGTGCAAGACAGCTTGAAACACATTTATGCTACATTTCATGAAACAGTGTGGGCCATTAATTGAAAATCTAACTCATTTCACTTTATTTATTTGAAAATATACCAATGTTATTTACAATTTGACATTTTAGTAATCACTTAGAAAAAAAATCTTAGGCAAATCATACGGGAAGAGAGTTATCTTCTGTCCTTAAAAAATTTGACTGCTTTGGAAATAATCAACTCATAAATATTTAGCTAATATACACCCAGAGCAATGGATTGCACAAAATTAAATGCCTCATTGAAACAATTAATTTCAAATGCTATGATTTATTGAGCATACTTTACTGGAAATTTAATAGAAATATGGACTTAAAGTAATTTGAGCAGAGGATGTTTGCACTGTCTTTGATTTCTGGCCAACATATATTCTTTCTTACCCTGCAGGTGAACCTCATGAAAGAGCAAACTTCCAGGAAAGCTCTCTAATTGAATTTGTGGGTCAGAGTTTGATGAGGAGGTGATGACCACAGATTGTAAAAAGACTAAATAAATAAATAAACAAAATGAAGTAATCCTTTTATATTTCACATACCTCCTGCAGTTAAGCCCTCAGGGAAGAAAATGCCACTTCCCTAAAAGCTGTTGTCATCATCTGTCCATTTCAAAAGAATACAGCTCCTGCTTCTCAGAGCATCAATAACCAAATATATCCTCGAGGCATCTGAAACATTCAGTCCTGCAATTTCCCGTAAAGGAACTTGTACTTGGGCTTTAAGCAAGAGTTTCACACAGCAGTAGAAGGCAGCATGACTAACCAGAAATGGTGGGATGGGAAGTTGAAGAGGTGATAATGGAGTGGAGGTGGTGAAGGAGAGGAGGATGATGAAAAAATACCAACTTAGAGTCTTGGGTTAACTGAGTCTATCTGCATTTGTAGCAAAAAGGACACTGAATTAGGACTCTGAAGACCTAGGCTCTAGATCTAATCTGTTAATGTCCTCAAGAAAATCTTTCTGCTGTTTGTTAGACTAATTTTCTTACCTGTAAAGTGAAACGAGATAAATAGGCAAGATAAATGCTAAGATTTCTTTCAATTTAGGCATTCATTAACTTTTAAACATTATCTTATAGATTTCTTTCTTTGATTTTGCAAAAGTCAGATATCTTCCAAAAACAAGCTTGAACACTGCTGAATTTTAATTTCCAAATACTTACTAATGATCAGTGAAGAACCAGGTGTGTTTTGTTTTAGGTACATGTCTCTTGTGTTCATAATTCAAAATGTTTCCTAATTAAACCAAGCTTTTTTATTTTTATTATGATTTCTAAAATGTGTTATAATCATTTCTCAAAATATTTTAAACCACACTTTCAAAACTAAATTTTGGATTCTAGGTAGATATGAATTTTGTTGTCATTTAGTATTTTTATTCACTCTACAATATTCTGTATCTAGGGAGAAACCCATACTTGTCTTTCTTCAGTCCAATAACCTAAGTATAATACATAATACAATCTATCTTATTTGATATTTAATGACTACTTTCTTTCCAGGCATAGGATAGATGGTCTGGCCATGCTGATTTCAGAATGTATGCCTGGATTTGAACAGAAGATTATTTCCAGTGACCTCTGAACTTCCCAAAAGTTAGTAAACATAAACTAAATCTGGGTTCCTTCATGTTTTAATGATTCCTTCATGACTTAATGATGCTATAGTCTCATCTTTTTTAGTCCAATAACTTAATGATTCCTTCATGACTTAATGATTCCCTCATGACTTAATGGTTCTTTCATGACTTAGTGATACTACATTTCGGCTGGTCATGGTGGCTAACGCCTGTAATCCTAGCACTTTGGGATGCTGAGGGGGTTGATCATCTGAGGTTAGGAGTTCAAGATCAGCCTGGCCAACATGGTGAAATCCATCTCTACTAAAAATACAAAAATTATGTGTGTATGGTGGCCCAGCTACTCAAGAGGCTGAGGCAGGAGAATCGCTTGAACTCGGGAGGCAAAGGTTGCATTGAGCTGAGACCATGCCACTGCACTCCAGCCTGGGTGACAGAGCAAGACCCCATCTCAATTCAAAAAAAAAGAAGAAGAAGAAAAAAGAAAATGATAGTACATTTCAATATACTCAAGAAGAAACTTGTATTTTTAATGCCAGCCTTTCAGCATATGGAAAAATAACTCATTCTAATCACAGTGTAAGATAGAAAATACACAAATAATTACACGAATGTGAGTCAAAAATGGAAAATACGCTTTTTAAAAAAAACCACTGGCTTACTAGTTTGTGTGGATGTGTGTGTGTGTGCACGTGTGAGTGCATGCACAAATGTTTTCAGTTTTGTATGGCACTCAATATAGGGGCTTGCACGAGTACCCATACCTTGAGTTTCTCAGTTTTCTTTCATTAGGAAAGCATAAAAGGCCTCATAATATAAGCATGAGACATTGAACCATTGCCATCAGCAATGTCACAGCATTTTTCTGGTAGTTGGTTGTTCAAGACACTTCAGTGAGCTGAATTCTAATATGGTGAAAAGACAATGGTGAAGTTTTAGTTTCTTAGTTTGTTTCAGTGTTTATTTTGTTTGTTCAATTTTCCACAATGATTCCTGAGGTAATGATCTTTGTACAGGTAGATTTCTTTTGAGAAGTGGTTCCAAGGAACAACAGGATAGGAAAAGAATGAGATAACAAATGACGAAAATCTAATCCAAAGATGTTTTATTAAGTTGGCCCACACTACGGGGAAATAGAGCTCAATTTTGAGGTTGAAATTCTTTGCATCTGAGCAGAATATGCTTCCAATTGTCTGCCCAAGAGACTGACTAATAATTTTACCCACTAACTGCTACTCCTTATAATTCAAAGGCTGTTCAATGGTTGTTTAAATCTTTTGCACTTTCAGACTGCTACATGCAGCTGGCTATAGCTAAGACTGGAATTAAAAGGCTCACTGAGAGGATGTGAGCCAGGAATAAGTCGTGTTCAATACACAGGCCACATTAAATGGCATAAGGTAAGCGCTCAACAAATGTTCATTATTTTGTGTGCCAGAAACTATGGTATGATTTGTAGTGATGATCTCAGGATTGAATATTATTATTTTCATTTAATAGATAATGATTTCATGAACAGAAGAAGAAAAGAGGAGAAGGGCAAGGAGAGGGAGAAAAAAATAACTTGTTCTAACTTTTTCTGTGAACAAGAACTTTTTCCTGTGAACATGAACTTTTTTTGTGATGTTGGATGTCACAAAACTACAAAGTAGCTGAGTCAGGATTAACACTCAAATCATCTGATCCCAGAAATCACCTGGTTTGTTGTTTAAGAGAAGTGGTATATCACAATGAAAAAATATTACTATCAGTCAGAAGTAGTATGTGTGTGCACGTGCATGTGCTACATCACGGATAAAATATAAGTCGTTAAGCCAGAAAATGGGCTCAAGTGATACCTCTAGAATTTATCTATTTGTCTTTGGTGAAATCAAACTAACTATTTATTTGTATGTCATACATTTTTCTGAAGTATATTTCTGTACTCACATTATTTAATTTATATTATATTCTGTATAATTTTTTTTTTTTGAAATGGAGTCTTGCTCTGTTGCCCAGGCTGGCATGCAGTGACATTATCTTTGCTCACTGCAACCTCCACCTCCCAGGTTCAGGTGATTCTGCTGCCTCAGCCTCCTGAGTAGCTGGGATTATAGACGTGAGCCACCATGTCTGGCTAATTTTTGTATTTTTAGTAGAGACTGGGTTTCACCATGCTGGCCAGGCTGGTCTTGAACTCCTGAGCTCAGGTGATCTGTCCACCTCAGTCTCCTAAAGTGCTGGGATTACAGGCTTGCACCTGTACAATGTTTTAAATTAAATCACAGTACCTCAGACTCAGAACTGGTGAAGGCTGTCCTGTGCACTGTAGAATATTTTAGCAATATTCTTGGTTTCTATCTACTAAATGCCAGTACAACTTCACCCTCAGTTGTTACTACCAAAAATGTTTCCAGACATCATCATATGTCTCTTCGGGGGTTGGGGATGAAGTGCAAACACCACCCTCCCACCACCATTGTGAACTGCTTACCATTGAGCTGGGCTGTTGTTAGAAATTGATGCTTGGTGCTGCAAAGAAAATTTAGCACTGAGACAAAGCATCTTTCAGCAATGCAATTTTTACTTCCTGGACTGCAGGAAGGGTACTCTCGCTAGCCATTTTGCCACAAGAATACAATGAATAAAGGCAAACACAGAAATTTATTCCTTACGCATTTGGATTTGTCCTTACTTCTGTGTCTGATCTCCGTTGATTGGAGTCAGACCTCACAATCTGATAAAACTCGACTGGCTAAGAACTTAAAACTTTTCTAAGCAGATAAAAGCAATGGAGAGCTGGGACATGCCTGTGAGCATGTCCAGCACAGATATTTTGGTTAAAGTACAAGGACACAGAATGTACTACGTGCCTGTAAGCATGGCATGTCTAACAGCTACATAGGGTAGGGCTTAACGAAGTAATTAGCACACTTATTCTTTAAGAAGAAAGGAAACTTTAAAAAGGAACTTTTCTACTTCCCACAGTGATACTAGAGACACAGTTATGATTTACATATGTTTCATGAATCTTATTCCCAAGAAGATTTTTGTATATTTTGGATTATAGTCTACAATCAAAGTTTTGTATAAAACTTTATCTCATAAAATATTAAAAATCAGATGGCTCTTTTTGGATCTGGGAATCTGTTACCATAGAGTATTTTGAGCTGAAGGAGACAGGAAGGCCTCAGAAGCAAGAAGGTTTCTCTGACTTCCTCTTGCCTTTCTGTCTCCTGCTGCTCTTTCTCCCCCAAATCTAGCCATAGAAACCAGAATTCCTCTCTACCAAGGTGGGTCATAAAAACTAGAATTCCTCTCCCAGTGCAAGCCATAAAACACAGAAAGATCACTCTCTGAACTTTTCCCTTCACCTTTGAAGAATTTCAGGTGTTTTTACCAATACCTGGAGGAAAGAATTGCACAAAGAGGCCAAGAAGAATCTGAAAATAAAAACCACCCTTGCTAAGTTCTCCCCAGTTTATTACTGTGGATCATAACTTTCCTGTTCAATCATGTTTCTCCACAATTATTCACTTCTTTCTTCATAATTAGCATAAAAACACAGTTTTCTCTGGGTCTTCAGGTCTTCGTCTCTGAAAGCTCCAGCATCATGTAAAACATTGTTAAATTATGTTCTATGCTTTTCCCTTGTTAATCTGTCTTTTGTTACAGGGATGTCAGATGGGACCTAACTGTGAGTGAGGAAAATACGTTACTTTTGGCATAACATTTTCAAGAGGTTTCTTAATACCAACTATCGATCTGTCAAGCTAGTGAAATTTCCTTGGATGCATTCAGATTTTGACCATTTTAATATTTAACTTTCCAAATTAAGCAAGATCTTGAATTTGTCATTTCACTTTGATTTTTAACAAGTAGCAAAAATAATAACATTTCTCTCAATAAACCAACAATAAAATCCTATCATATAAAACACCTAACTGTGTTTAACATACTGCTTAGTAAATAATGGCTATAATTACTTGTAATCACTATGCTTCTTAAGAGAATCAAGTATGAGTTTCAAAACCACGTCTTTTGCAGAAAAATTTTCGTTATTTTCTGCCTTCTCTACCATTTTGATGGGTTGCTTGCAGTTTGCTTTTATTCCATGACAAACTCAAGAGAAATCAATTTAATTTGAAACAACAAGTAGTCATTATTATTTTCTGTTGTAAAGATGAAATGAGCTTGCATCAAACTCTGTGCTACATAAAGCTTTGCATACATTAGGTAAATCTGGACAAAATAGCAGTGATTATTTGCCTGCTCCTTTATGCCTTCCCCTTCCATCACAGGTCAGACACTTGATAAGCATTTTTGGAGATTCATAGTTAGATTTTTACCTGAAAGAGTTGATAGTATAGAAAAGTAATACTTCTCAAACTCTAATCTGCATATGAATTAGTTAGGACACTGATAAAATGCAGATTCTGATTTTGTAGATCTAAGTTGGGGTCTGAGACTCTGAATTTCTGTCAGTTTCAAAGTGATGCCAAACATTCTGATACAAGGACAACTATGAGTTGTGAGGTAACAGGGGATGGTTGTCACATTATGAGAAAGATGTCAGTCCTTTCTGGCTGAAGAGATTTAAGAATGACTTGGTTGGTAATCTATTCTCCCTGAAGCTATAGACCAAACTCTGTCTGGCCCAGAGTAAGATCTCAGTAAATACTAGATAGATGCGTGAAGGCAGCATTTTAATGTGTGTCACTTGATGTGTTTGTTTGAAAGTGTTTAGATGGAGTTCAAAGATATTTCAGATGGCGGCATAAGTTGCAGAGGCAATAGAAATCAGAACAGTGGTTCTCAAAATGCGGTCCCCTGGACCAGCAGCATTTGCATCTTCTGGAAATTTGCTAGAAATACAAAATCTGAGATTCCACCCAAGTGTACTGAAGAAACACATCTGGGGGAAGGGCCCAGCAATGTGTATTTTAGCAAACTCACCTGGTGATTCTGATGCATGTTTGAGAACCACTGACTGAAAATGCAGACGCATATTCAGATTACTTGGAGTGTAGGATATATGAAGAAGAATGGAAGAAGGTCTAAATGGATTACAACATAAAGGATGTGATTGGTATCTCTAGCATTTCATTGATTATAATCACAAGACTGACAGGGCCAAAAACATTCTTCCCACTCACCCCATTCTCAATACTCAAAGCAATTAACATATGATACATCTTGCCTCATCAAAGAAGTACAGGAATAAGGATGACTAGGAGGGAAAGGGAATTTAGAAAGAGCAGAAGCTGCAGAAGAGAGGAGGCAAGAATAGGCTTAGAGGAAATACTGTGTGCCAGCTATGATTTAGAGGTGGGGGAAGGTCGAATGAACCAAAAAATTGGTGTTGGAGAGAGAGAATGCAAATATTAGCCCAAATCAAGGAAACTAAATAAAACATCAGAGAAGGGCTAAAATGAGAAGAAACTGAAGCTCTGCAATAATTGAAAGGGACAGAGTGGCCATGAGAAGAGGACTCTTCCTGATCTTAAAGAGACTTTAAGTTATGGAGGCACAAGTTGAACATTGTAATTCTGCACACCAATGCCAGAATTGCCTCTCCCAATGACAAATTTGTCAGCTGAGCACACAGAGTCCTTTTGTAATAGATGATAAAGCACCTGTTATCTACTTTTTAAAGTATGAATGGGATTTTCTTGTTGTTTTTGTTGAATTCTAAATAATTTATTTAATAAAAGCCAAGACAACAGAGTTTTACTACTTAAACTATTTAAATTTATGGAAACAGAATATTTCTCAAACTCGGCAGATGGCCAAAATTGACACTTTCCAAAGAAATTGGGAGGGAAGAGGGAGGAAAGACCCAGCAATGGTGAAGGGAAAAGAGCCCCATTTTAAATAAAAGAAATACAGAGTTGTAGCCCCAGTGCTGCCACTATGTCTGTGACTTTTGGTGAGTTGCTTTCCCACTGTCTGTTTCTGTTTCCTTATTCATTGCAGAACAAGTCCTTACCTTTCCTACCAAACCTCAGTGTTAAATGTAATAATTCTTGAGAAAATAATTTTAAGATTGCAAAGGGCTAGGTACGGTATTGAAAAACCTTATCTATAACAAATTTTGCCTCTGTTCTCTCTCCTGGCCCTTCAGGCCTCTGATTCTCTGAATTCTTGCAAAAATTCACAAATTAACCATATGTATATACATGCTTATAAATTATTATCATTTGTTATACAGTTATTCCCTTTGAAATATCTAACTGTAATTTTCTCCCAAATTTTCAGAATATTAGAATCATCAATATCATCAAATAAAAAATAAATTTTTGTCAACCTGGGAAAATAGATGATTTATTAATGAAACTGCAGGCTCTCAATTATTCATATTTTATATTCCTTTGCTTATCCTATGCATTTATTATTTATTGATAAATAAAAGGACAGGCACTTTATCTTTGTTATACAGTATTTGCTTTGGAAGAAGTCATTGAGCCTTTGTTTATGCATCTACTTTATTAGTAAAGTGTTCATCATAATAAAAACTAATATATATGACCATTGACATGTGCACTTATTTAAATAAATAAAAATATAATACTTTCTAAACTCATCAGATGGTTGAGTCTGGCACTTTCCAAATAGCTTGTGTAAATAGGTCATCCAGGTGGTTTACCTGAATTGTTTTATGTCTTCCTCACAGTGTCCCTATGTGCTCCTCTGCTTTCACTTTTGATGAAGAATTTCAGCTTCTTTTGCAGAAGTATGATTTCAGAGTCTTTGCTCTTGGCCACTACCCTGTGGTCTGTATGGAATTAACCTTATCATGATTCTTGTATGAGGAGCTGGGCATTGTTTCCTTTCTAAAACATGATGCATGTTTTCTCCAGCATCAGGCACACACATTTTGTAGTAATTCATAGGTACTTAGTAAATGATTATTACATAAATTTATTAAACTTTTATATGGCAGTTTCTGAGTTTTAGTGGAGTGACCAATTAGGTAACAGGGCAACAATACTCATTAAAAACAAACAAATAAACAAACAAAAACTACATAGACTTGGCAGTACACATAGACTTGGCATTAGGTAATTCAAGGTCAACACAATGTCTTTTCTTCATTCAATCAACGCACATTTGAGTTTTGAGACATGAGTTAGAATTAGCCAGGATAGGGAGGGGAAGTCTAAGCAGACACACAGACGCATTGGTACATAGGTGGGAGTTTCCTGTAACAGTTAAGTTTTGAAAGTAATGGGAACAAAAGTGAAGAATGAGACTGCAGTTTTAAGCAAGATGTAACATGTCATTGGTAAAGCATTTGGAAAATATCCTGGAGATAAGGCATTCCAGAAGAAGAGTGACAAGTTCATGAGTCTACAAGTGGAAGATCATTGTAGTGTCTGTATGGGAAATGTATGGAAGGCTAGACTTGATATGTGAAATACAAGAAAAAGGCTATTAAATTGGTTCAGGGGAGAGAGGATGGGCTTAGAAAGAAGGCAGAGACCGCAGGGGGAAGGGAAAAAAGGTGTGAGAATGAACAAAAATATATACAATATATTTTTTAAAAGACTTATGGTTGGAGGTAGGAAGAAGAAAATTGGTTTACCAAACAGCCAGCTACATCCCCCAAAATGCTGAAGAATCACTGCTTAGTATCACACTACTTGGCGTGTTGCCAAATTAAATTATGTAGTCTTTCTTATTGCCTTATTAATTGCCCCTATTCTTTTCTTAGCAGCATAAGGCAACATGAATTTCAGACACTAAAATTCAAAATCCAGATGTGTAGAAGAAATATCACTAACTAGAGCTTCAACAAGTATTAAACTCCTACTAAACATATTTAATTTAGAATTAATAAGGTGATAGTACAGAAATTAAATCCCCTATGATTGTCAGGGAAGAGCACCTATCGAGGTATAAATATATGAAAGATAAATCTACTTGCAATGTAATTAATTCAAATCTGCAGAACCAATAAGTGTGTGATGGTGTTCGTATTATTACATTACACTTGTGAGAAATGCTCAAGAATTTAATTAGCATTTACCCATACAACTAAAGAAAATGAGATATTAAGCATGCTATCTAATTAACTAGCTATAGATTGCTTGTTAAATAAATATTAAATGTATAAACACTTGAGACTAGCTTGAAAGTGTTGCCCTAACTAGATATCCATTTACTTATGAGTTTTCCCACCCAAAATAATGTAATTTTATGCAGTAAAAATACACAGACGCTTCCACTGGAGGTTACAGGGTTTTCCCTATGACTGTTTTCCTTTTCAGCTCAATTAGGCATTTGTCCTCACCTTTTTGAAATTTAAGCTATAGGTTAAACTATGAGATCACATGCATTATACAAGTCAGTTTTTACAACACTCTGGTCAATTACCTTTGGGTGTCGATATCTCCATTTTATAGATATGGCTACTGTAATGTGGACATGTTAATTTTTTCCCATGTCACACAGCAAGGCAATGTTGCATGCTTTATTATTGCAGCATTTCTAATACCCTCTATCTCTACAAAGCAGTCATAATGATCTTGATGTAAATCAAACATAATTCCTCTATTCAAGACTCCCCAATGACCTTCCATATCATTAAGAGCAAGTGCTTTAATTTTTAAGGCTCTTCATGAGGTGCCCAGTGCTAACATTCTCTCCAACTTCAGATCCATCACACACTTGACCTCGTCTCCTGCCAACTCTCCCCTTTACGTTACCTACTCCTCGTGCTCATGTTTTCACTGTCCCTGAACCATGTAGGCACGCTCCAGCATCGGGACATTCATTAATGCTGTTTTTTCTTATTCCCTCAGTTGCTTCCTATCTCTGGCAAATTTGACCTTATCAATAAAAGAGAGTTCAAAAAAGTGGAGTCTTGTTTTTACCATCCCCCTCCCTCTAACTTGCTTCATTCTTCTCTGATCATAGCATCTACTACAAATTTGGCATATTTATTTGTCACTTGTGTGCCACCCCCCACTGAGCTATAAATCCACAAGAGGAGAAATTCACATGTATTCATTTCTATATCCCTAGCACATAAAGTAATGATGCCCAGACATGGCTTATTTCATGAAAAATAAAAGAACACTCCATCAACAATAGCATCTATGCCACACTAGAATGTTCCAATTGGTCACAATAATCCCAATTTCTACATTTTTCAAAGTTCATGTTGAGCAGTATAACATAGCACATGGTTAGAAATGGGTCTGGCTCTTTGCTTAATTTTTTTCTTGGATCTTGACATACACCCTCATGCACATTAATGATATTTATGTATTTACTGAATCAAGTTTATTGTGCATTCTATTAACCAACTAATTTTGAGATTTTCATTACATACTCTCTCCAATTAAAGAGTGTTCAAATTCGACGAATTACTTTAAATACTATCTGAGATTGCTTAAAAAGGAATTCTACTAGTCAAGGATTTATTTATGATGTGCCACTACGTTTTCAACTCTGGAAATTTTTGTCATCTTTTTAGGACAGATCCCAAAATCTTTCTTGTTAAGATGGAGAATTGGAATGTGTGATCACTAAGATCACTTCCAGGAAATGGACAGACACGTCACAAACCAATATTTAACTTCATGGATGTTTCTAAAGTATTGTCTAATATCTTAAGACATCTAATATCTTATTAATATGTTTCCCATTTTGTAAAATGGAAGTGATTAATCCTCTAGGGAAAAAAATGACAAGTTCTATAAAAATGCAAGGTTTTGTTTTGTTTGTTTTGTCTCATCTCAGTGTGTTGATTAGCATCTGAATGATATGGGTTGGTAGCAGCAGGATAGTCTTGAAGGCTTAAATAAAAAGTAATTCAAGATGTTAAAGAGATTAAATAAAGTGTTAGAAATTTTTGTAGTAATTAGATTAAAAGAGAACATAAATAGGGATAACAGTTATTCCCATACATCTGAAAGACTGTCTTAGTTAAGAACGTTGTGTTTGCTTGTTTTTGTTTTTTTCTTCATCCCAAGACAGTAGAAATACCAATGAGAACTCAGATGGCGTATGGAGAGTCTACGTTGGCATAAGTACAATAAACATGTTTGTCTGTATATAACAGTTTAAACATAAAAATGAATTAATTCTACTTAGAACTTAGACAATAGAGACAAGAACAAAAAGGCTCACCATTTTCTGAAGATGTAGAAAAACACATGGATGGAAATAAACAAGAATTTGTAATTATATTGCAGAGTTAACAAGGAGAAACAAATGCAGACCATAAACAGGAAGTTGTTTCTAAATAATTATAACATGTAGAACCACAGGCAGATGAAGTGAGAGATGAATCAAGCCTCAGTGAATTTCACATATCTAGAGGATATTTAAATGAAAGTTGAATGATATTTACTTGTGATGCTGTGAAGATTATTTGAACTGAAAACAAGATTTTATTTCCTATAAAGTTTCATCTAGCCCTGGTTTTCAATGAAATTACAATTACAATTGACTTCACTTGAGAAATAATGAATGCCTAAAATTTACTCTCAAATAGTGTAGCAAATAAATATGAACATGAGTATAAATAAAAATAGACATATAACTTCTTTTTAATAATCTCAGATGATATTTGAAGTAATTTGGTTAAATTTAAACTCTCTTGAATTGGAGAGAGTATGTAATGAAAATCTCAAAAGTAGTTGGGTGATAGAATGCACAGCAAACTTCATTCAAAGAATACATAAATTATCACTAATATGTATGAGGGACTATGTTAAGATCCAAGAAAAAAAAATAAGCAAAGATCCAGACTCATTTCTAACCATGTATTATGTTATACTATTCAACATAAACTTTGAAAAATGTACAAATCGTGGTTATTGTGGTCAATTGGAACCTTTCGGTGTGGCATAGGTGCCATTGCTGATAGAGCATTATTTTATTTGTTCACTAAATAAGCCATGTGCCAACCACTGTTGCTTTAATTGTTGGGCATATAGTAATGAACAAATGTGAATAGAGACAGAAGATAGAAGGGATACAATGACAATATAGTAAAATTTTACTTGGCATATCTAGGTAAACAGTATAAAGACAATCACTGTACTAGTCTTTCAACTTTTCTCTAGTAAAAGTTTCCTTATAATTTTTGCAAAATAAATAATAAATTAAAACAGTGTGTTTAGGGATGGCCTTCCTAAATAGCAATATAGAAGAAAATATGGGGATATTGAGCATCTGTTAATTCTCAATGTATTTTTATTACAATTTAAACAAACTTTAGATTAATAATTAATGTCTCTTTCCCAAAAAGATCCCCAGAAATTGTTTAGTTTCTATTTTTTTATCAAAACAGGACTTTTGCATTAGTTCCACATGTACATTTTCTATATTTTTCCAACCTCTGTAAATAAGAATCGTAAAGACAATTGTTTCCTTTTTAGCTCATTTTTAAATTGTGAACAATGTAAATTTTGGTTGAAAGAATAAAAAAACTGACTCAGGGCTTCACTCTTGTAAATAAGAATATAACAAAGAAAGAATAAATAACATCATGTTCATACAGCATATTGAGAGTAAAGTTAGTTGAAACTTAGGATCATTCCAAGGTGACACAATGAGGTCTTTCAGTAGCGAAACTATGTTAAGACAGTATAGGAAGATTATATTTAAATTTCTCTACCTTCGGTTGTATGATTGTGGTCTTCATTCTTCATCAACTTGGTTAACTAAAACTGTCATCTCAGAATCATTTTCCCTGTGTAGTTTCAAGTTAAGGTTGGGAAGAATAGAAACTTATAAAAATGATTTCATCATTTTTTGAAACTTTTTATTTTAGAATAACTTTGGATTTGCAAAAAGCTGCGAAGATACTATAGTGGGCCATCATATACCTCTCACCTGGGTTTTCTTAGTGTTATCATCTTATAAAGCCATGGTACATATGTCAAATCTAAGAATGAATATTTGGTATAATACTATTAACCACTTGGTACAATACTCTTCACTAATCTATTTTTCTTGTTTTGTTTTGTTTTGTTTTTTTTGATGTGTGGGATCTGTTTTTTTTTTGCCCTTTTCCAATTTCCTATCCAAGATACCATATTATGTTTAGTTGGCATATCTCCTTAGACTACTCTGATCTGTAACAGTGTCTCAGTTTTTCTTGTTTTGTTATGAACTTAATAGATTTGTGGAGTAGTAGTCAGGTGTTTTGTAGAACACCCCCCAAACTGAGTTGATGTTTTCTTATTATTTGACTTGGATTATAATTTTTTGGGGGAACAAGAAACACAGAGGCAGGGTGCCTTTCTTATTATATTATAGCAAGGGGTATATGATTATTACTGATATTTTGAAACATTTCATTTGTTTAACATGGTGTTGGAAAGCTTTTTATAATAAAAAGTAATTATTTGTCTCTTTTCATACTCTGTTCTTTGCGTGTGAGTCAACGATCCCAACCCACACTCAAGAGGAAGTAAACTAAGCTCTGCTTAATAGAATAGGAAGAACTACATATATTACTTGGAATTTTTCTGTAAAAATAGACTTTTACTTTCTCACTAATTTGTTTATTTATTCAGTCATTTATTTCTATGAGCATGGCCTTATGAATATTTATTTTATTTTTCGGATTTAAATCCAGTATTTTCATAACATTTTATTTCTCGGATATTCCCACATTCACCATTGATGACTCCTTTGTCTGGTTTCTCCCTCCTTTTGACAAGCTCCTATCTGTCTGTTGTTGTTGTTGTTTTGTCATTTTGGCACCTCTTTGCTTTCTAGTAGTCCAAGACATTGTAGAATTGTCTTGCTTGTATCTTTCCAGTTCCCAGTCTAGAGTCAGCCATTTTTCTAAGAATCTCTGGTTCTTTTTATTTTATTTTAGAGAGGTACATACCATTATGAATGCTAAAATGAAACAGAGACCATTATTTTCTGAAATTCATTGTAGTCAGATGCAATAATGCACAGATCTAGAGGTGGCCAAAAAGTTCCAGATTATTCTTGCTCTCCTCTCTCCTAATTTTTTTTTTTTTTTCCTGATGGATGATCCTGTTGCACAACAGTGGCTTCAGGACAACTACTCTCTGCTTGTCTGTAGACCCACAGAAGTAGTAGTTAGGCAGAACCAACAAATCCCCATAGATCTTCCAACAAGATTTCCGTTTGCTGTCCCACTTCAGAAACTGAACATAGCCAATGACTCTCTCTCTGATTCAATTTCCTTTTTGACTTTTTACTTCTCCAGTTCCTTTGCCAGTTGGAAAATATTCTATTTTTGTGATAATAAAACCTATTCCATAATACTCATAGTGATCCTGCTCCTAGAAAGAGTTCAGACTAGAGAAGTAAAAATTTATCTAAAGTTGTTTCTCTCATCTGACTAAATATAAAAGTATTGATTACCCTGAAGCCAATATAACATTGGACACTAGTAGTACATAGAATGTGGTGGAAAAACAGGTACTTAAATTGTCATCTGTAGTCACCTGCATTTGAATGCCAATAAAATATTTTAGTGGAAATAAATAGTATCATAGGATTGGTTGATTGCTTCTATGTGTGCTTAGAAAACTTGAAAGAAGAAAATGATGACTTTAAATGGCAAGGTCAACATCTAAATAAGGAACAAGAAATTGTCGGTGTTTGCCCTAAATGCAACTCTTATCTGCTATAGTAAATGATTTAGGATTTCAGGAAATTAAACCCAAATCCTAATTATTTGAGGACCAAATTTACAACATAAATTAAAATTACGATTTTATGGAGTCTCATGTTAAAGTTATGGCATTGATTGTCTGATATCTTGAACACTGGAATGGGGCATGATGTAAAATTTTAAAGAAACTAAGCACTTTGCCTCCTACGTTTTGGTTAGTGTTCCCTTGCCTATGAAATTAGTTCACCATTTTCTAAAGAAATAAGGTAATTTTTCTGCAGGCAGGGGACTCTGGCTCCTCCTTAAAGTCAGTGCTTACCACCTCTCCTTGCTTCCAAAGATACAAATAGGCTCAATTTCTATCAGGCCCTAAGGATTTGTACACAAAGTATGACTCACCGGACAGCAGCATACCTACCAAAATAATTGCATAATTTTGTCTATTCATATATGAAGAAACTTGGGGTTTCCTCAGTTCTGAAATGCATAGTTGAAATGTCACTGGCTAATTATCCACATTAATGTCTCTGAAATGCAAGATATTATAGCAGAAAAGGGTAAGTTGAAGTCTTTAGAACTACCCTTTTTCTATTTAAATATTAAAGCAAAAGCAAACACGCATTTCTGGAAGGATTGCAGAGATTAGAGCCACACACACAAAAAAACTCAGAAACACAAACTTGAAGACTCCTTCCCTGTCTATTCACCATGCCTATTTGTCCTGTGTAGACCACAGATGGATCTTACAAACTAACAATAGATGACCCTAAAATTTATCAGGTGGTTATTCTCACCATAGCTGCTTTTAAAATTGACTTCTTTGCTGGAGTCGATGTTGTTCTATGTCTCAAAGTTTTAACCATACTAGTCTTCATCTTCATGATACCAGGCTCTCATTTCGGTCTGTTTTACCAACTGTTTACGCTTCCTAGAAAATGTCTCCAGATGTTATGTAGTTTTCTGTCTTAAAAATCACACTCAAGAGGAAGTAAATAGAATAGGAAGAATTACATATATGACTTGGAATTTTTCTGTAAAAATAGACTTTTACTTGCTCACTAATTTATTTATTCAATCATTTATTTCCATGAGCATGGACTTACAAATATTTATTTTTTGAATTTAAATCCAAAATTTCCATAACATTTTATTTCTCGGATATCCCCGAATTCACCATTGGTGACTCCTTTGTCTGGTTTCTCTCTCCTTTTGACAAGCTCCTATCTGTCTGTTGTTGTTGTTTTGTCATTTTATTCCACTTCTTTGTAATATGCAGCAGATGATAGCAACCTGTTTTCCTCTGCTGGAATGCTGGTTTTGCTGACTCATTGTTCCACACTCTTTCTCACTCTTTTTAGTATTGCATTTCTGTGCCTCAGCCTAACTGCAAAATGGGTGCTTGGCACTGGTTCTGATAAGAAATATCAAGAAAAAAAAGTCAAGATAATAAAACATGTTTAGTTCTGTCTCAGAACCAGACATTACACAATATTATATCACCAAAACCTCAGACCAAAGTTATGTGGTATTACTAGTACCTTTCTACAGGTAAGAATACTGTGGTACCAAGACTTTGAATAACTTGGTCAGACGTGACTGCTAGAAACAAAGGATGCTCATTTGTTTGATGCCAGAGGTTGCTTCTTAAGCCCCACTTTCTTTTTAATGTTGTGGGTTATTCAGTCTTTAAACTCACAAAATGCTTCTTCAAAGCATATTTTCCCTTGCACTCCTAGGTTTTATTATGAAAATTGAGTTGAATACAAATAGTTTAAATCCCTGCATTGAATCACATTGAATAGAATAAAAAAGAAAGGGCCGGGCACAGTGGCTCATGCCTGTAATCCCAGCACTTTGGGAGGCCGAGGCGGGCGGATCAAGAGGTCAAGAGATCGAGACCATTCTGGCCAACATGATGAAACCACATCTCTACTAAAATACAAAAATTAGCTGGGCGTGGTGGTGTGCGCCTGTAGTCCTAGCTACTCGGGAGGCTGAGGCCGGAGAATTGCTTGAACCCAAGAGGCGGAGGTTGCAGTGAGCCAAGATCGTGACACTGAACTCCAGCCTGGCACCTGGTGACAGAGTGAGATTCTGTCTTAAAAAAAAAGAAAGAAAGAAAGAAAGAAAGAAGGAAAGAAAGAAAGAAAGAAAAAGAAAGAAAGAAAGAACAAAAAGAAAGAGAAACAAAAGAGGAAATTCCACTTTCTTTCACTGCTGAAATTATTTTGCAAAAAGAAATAAACCTATTTTTCAGAATTTCATGGAAAAAGTAGGACCAGATACTTGACCTATATTTCCTTGGCCACGACATCTGACACAAAAACCTAGATTATAATAAAGTCAGAATTCTTTTCTTCCCTCCCAGTCCTAACGCTGTGAATCCCATTTGCTCTGGGAAACTGGGTAGCTTTGAGAACTAACTTCTTTTCTGCCAACAAGATATTATGATTTCACTACCTTCTTCTTTATCAGAAAATGGGTTTGAAAGAAAATATAGCTGTTTATCAGGTAAATAATTCCAAATTATAAGAAAAAACTCTAATAAAATAGTAGAAAATCTCTTCATGCTACATTTATAACAGCATCATGAAGAGCACATTCCATTCTCTATCATTTCTACCACTCCCTTACCACTGCACACATGCATGCACACATACACACACACAGACACACACACACAGAGAGAGGGATTCCTATGGTATGGAGGTGAGGTCTTTCATTCAGGGTAATGACATAAAAGATGGAACCATTGAAGTTTGAAAGGGAAGGTTATTTTATTACTATTAATAGCTTTGACCACTTAATTTTATTGATTTTGGACTTGCTGGTGGCAGTGCTATTGATTTTGTCAATGTCTATGGGCTGTCTGTTTCACACCAAAATTATTGATATCTTCATTTTGACTTATGTGATTCTCTTTCCCCAGCATGGATGAAGCATGTACTGTTTAAGTCTTAGCTATGGTGCTAAATGCTTGACATTCATGATCTCATTTAATTATGGCAATTATTCCCCAGAATGTACATGCTGGTTAGCTACTCTTATTACCATTTTGATGATGAGTATACATGGGGCCAAATATACTGAACCCTTTGCTCAAGATTCAGTATGTAGTAACTGTTGGAAAGTGGATTGAAACTTGGGCCTATTTGTGCTTGTAATTACTGCCCTTCGTTCATGTAACTTTTCTCTATTATTTTAACTAATTATTCCCTTTTTACTGCTGCTTTACTTCCTCACACTCATCTGTCTTAACTATGTATTATCATGTGAGACCCTTCACCTAAGAATTCAATTAGACTATTTGTTTACGAATACACAACCAGTATGAGATGACATGCCTGAAACAGGGAATACTGTAAGTAGTAAGTCCTTGTATTTATTGGCAAGAATTACATAAAGGAGCTATATAGAGCTAAAATGTTTAGCGATGACATAGGAGTGATTGATCTTCATTTGCTGTGGGGCAATTGGGGAAAGCTTTTCAAAGCAGGTGGCATTGGAAATGAGCCTTGAAGAATAGATAATGATAATAGCAACAACAATTTGTAATGCTCAGGAAGGTGTAAAAGGCGGGTAGATGCAATAGAGGTAGGATGTGTTTAAAAGGGCATTACAGTGCCCTTCTAAACCAATAAACACACACAAATATTCTCACAATGCTGAATTTCCCAATATGTTTGTCTTTTAACTTCAGGTCTTTGCAAGTTAGTTTTTATAAAGTTAAATGCTGAAAATCAGAAAGCTGTCAGGAGTGAGGAAGAGAAAGTGACATCTCTCCTGACCCAGACTAAACCAGAACACACAGATGGGGAAAAGGACATGCCGATTGTTGGCCTGAATGCTGTGCAATGAACCAGAGAGGATGATCCAGTGCGACAGCCTGGAATGTGTCAGAGGGGATTAGGGACAGAGGTCAAAGGTGGCTGCAGAGTGCCTCACCAGCTGACAGTTCTGGAACAAAGGTCTCCAGCAGACAGCCCCATGAGATGCCCAAGAAGCAGTGGGCTCTGCAGGCTGGCCAGTGACCGCTACAGCAGATGGGAGGCCCTGGCAGCCGATTCCCAAATGTGCTTAGTGTGTTTGCCTAAAGGCATAAGCATGTGCGTATCACGGGCTTTTGTTTTTTATTTTAAGGGGAGTTATCAGTTGCTCTAAATTAGCTAGACCTATTGACATGTCCAAACTGCAAAGCAAGACTCCTCCCAGAAAAACCTAGTATCTTTTTGTTGAATTTTAAAAAGTTAGTTTCAAATGCTGATCATCTCACCTTATACAACCTAAGCTGCACGTGGAACAACAACAAAAAAAAACTTGGTGGAGGAGGAGATGGAATTTTTGGCACATTCTGGGGGTGGCAAATGGTGAGTACTTAGATTTGAATGCCATCACAGCAACCTGTCTATATTTGGCTACTCTTCAACAATTTATCTTTATCAACTTTGTGCTTGCACTGAGGTGGAAACAATTCTTTCTCTCCAGCATCCATAGACACTGTGATTCTCTCCCTCTCACTCAAACGCTCAAGAATTTAGGAAAATATTCCTTTCCACGTTAATGTTTATACTTGGTGGGTTTCTTTTTAATTTTAGAAAGGGCTGAGTGGTTTCTGACCTAAGAAAAATAGAGTAAGACAACCACCACAACAAAACAGAGGTAGAGAGGATTATGCCTCCCCACACAGGCTGCCTTAAACCTGAAACAAACTGCGTGGTGCTTCAACCTCACACAGATTCTAAATTACTGGTGCCTGCACAGACAAAATGTCAGGGTCTGCCCTTGCTTCCCAACTCAGTTTAGTTATAGGTGCAGCCGTTTCTGAAGATTTATTTTTGTTTTCCTTTAACGTATATTTTTTGTTCATTTTGCTGCTTTTTAACAAGCAAATGAGAAAAGCAAGGGCTCAATTTAGCAATTCACTATTAGATGCCATTAATTATTAAGCATTCTGTAAGTGTTATCTAACTTGTTTGACTGAAGTCTTTGGTATTAAAACACAGATTAGTTATGTTAAATGTTTCATGTGATAAATTATGAAATAGAACATTTATGAGTTGACAAAGGACGTCTATATATATATAACAAAAATATAGCAAAGTTTTGTAAATGTAGGAAATGTATACAAATGCATCCACACATATCCATGCCTTTCTCATACACACATGACTTTACAAAGTTATATGGGACATATCTGTAGTCTTAGATTTCTTCATCAGTGTGGACTGCACATTCATTATGAGTAAAATAATTAGAGATTATGTAACTCCAACCAAGATCCCTTCATGAACTAATGGCCTAAAATTAAAAGTCCCAAACTCTCAAGGCATGGCATTTTGGTTATCCTGATGTACAGCTAGAGTCTTAAAAACAACAACAAGCGCTGGGTTCAGTGGTTCATGCCTGTAATCCCTTTGGATTAAAGCACTTCGGAAGGCTGAGGTGGGTGGATCACCTGAGGTCGGGAGTTCGAGACCAACCTGACCAACATGGAGAAACTCCTTCTCTGCTAAAAATACAAAATTAGCTGGGCGTGGTGGCACATGTCTGTAATCCCAACTCAGCTACTCTGGAGGCAGAAGCAGGAAAATCACTTGAACCCAAGAGGAGGAGGTTGCGGTGAGCCGAGATACCGCCATTTCACTCCAGCCTGGGCAACAAGAGCGAAACTCCGTCTCAAAACAACGGTAGCTTTTCTGAGAAGTGAAAACAGAGGCAGAGAATGGAAGTGGTGCACCAACGTGTATGTGCACTTATGCTTAATCAAGGTACCGGGTGCTTGTGTCATCATATTTTTATTCTAAACCTCACAACATCTAATTTTAAACATATTTCTCACACACAAGGATACTGAAACAAAGAGGATTTAGGTTAATGACCACACAGAGAGTTTATAGGTAACTGGGATTCAAATTCCCATAACAACTGTCATGGGCTTATTGACCCTTGCTATTTTCCCAGTAATCGGCAAAGTCCTTGAGATATGAAGCTAATGAGAATCAGCCCCTGTTGTCAAGACTTGTAGTATCTAACAGAGTTGAAAAAACAATCATGTTAACAGTATCTGTTTAAACTTTTATTATTGGACTTCAGCAGGGAAAATTCACAGGAAATTCCTTTGAATTTAAAGTACATAGTAATTACTGTTAGGAAAAATGTTTATGAGTAGGTAATGGATTTGGGGGGAAAAAAACATATGGAAAGAAGGAATTCCAAAGAAGAGAAGATACGGCTTTATGCCTTGGCTGTGGAATAAATATTTCTATGAATTCTTTAGCCCTGTGGAGATGGCTACAGAATTCTTTTTCTGACTTTGCTTGGCATCTCTTCTTTCTCATTTTGCCAAACTCTAGCATAGTAATTAAGCCCACAGAGTCCTTCAGTGTGTTACATATGCACCCCTTCACGTAGAGCTAGACAGCATTGCATAGTAGGGAGCCAGTGGTTCATAACTGGAGGAAACAACTCTGTTGTGCTTTGTGCTGGGCACAGACAAGAGTCTCCATTCCCTCTTACATTTGCTGGCACAATATAAGCCCTGGTATATAATGGATTATGTTACATATATCAAATTACGAAATGCACAGTTCTTCTTAAATTTCTCTAAAGGGTGGCCTCTTATCATTTTTTATTCATTCTATGGCTATGCTAGATATAAATTTATCATTTGAAATTCAAATGGTTATAGTTATAAACCTGCTGACTCATAAAAACAGGAAATCTAGCATATATCAGAATCTGAAAGCAATGCATGATTTGCTGAAGTTTTATGATAATTTCAATGTTATTGAATTAACTCTGTAGTTTTACAAATATGCTTAAAAATGTTCAAATGGTTACAGCAAAGAAAAACACATTTTTTGGTCTTTTTGCCCTACTTGGAAAATAAATTTCAGCTGACAAGCAAGTTTGAGAACAATAAAATTTGATTATTTATATTTTTTGCAAGGTCCACCAGAAAACTAACTTAAACAGTTATTATGAATGTGGCTCTTACAGCTTTTCCATATTCAAAATGTCTATTGACCAGCATTTTTTTCATGAGAAATCTTTAGAATTAAATCTAAAATTTATGCAAAATGGTTCAGATTGATATAATTTTACAGGATTTCATTCTGACCATTAGAAATTGGAATTAGAAAGAGACCCAGGATTCCAATGAGAACTGAAATAGAAATGCATGTCAAAGACTGTTTAGTATTTTGCTGACGTCTGCACCACCACTGATTCTATTTATGTAAATACGAACCAGTTGGATCACCATACAAAATTACATTGAATTTGTACCCCCCCATCTTGATGTGTAAGCAGTTTGCTAGGTTTTGCTATCATTTTTAAATGTAGATGACTCAGGATCTCAAATTAAATAACTCCCTCCTTCAAAATTTATTATTCTTTTGTTGTCCAGGTTTTAATAGAAACAATGAGCTAATTCTGTATATCAGGATTAGGAACCACACATTTTTACTTTATCTATAGGTTTGAATTTATTAGTTAACCGCTAGTATGTACATCATTGGACAGATATCTCCCTCTGCATCTCTTAGCTAATTCATCTCTTAGTTGATACATATGAATATCACAAGACAAATCCCTACAAAGTACCTCCTTTGTTCAAGACACTTTTCTTTCCTTTTTTTTCAGAGTCGGGGGCGGGGTGGGGGGAACAAGTCTCACTCTGTTGCTATCTGGAGGGCAGTGGCGCAGTCTCTGCCTCCTGGGTTCAAGCAATTCTATCTCAGCCTTCTGAGTAGCTGGGATTACAGGCACCCACCACCATGTCCGGCTAATTTTTGTAGTTTTAGTAGAGACGGGATTTCACCATATGGTCAGGATGGTCTGGAACTCTTGACCTCAGGTGATCCACCCACCTTGGCCTCCCAAAGTGCTGGGATTACAGGCGTGATCCACCGTACCCATGCAAGAAACTATTTTAAGAGGTAGAAGTACTTTGAGACCCTCCTCTACCACTTAAACCCACTAGTATTTGTCATTCGTAAAGGTTGAGTATCCTTCTAATCCAATTTTTACCCTTTTAGATGCATCTAATAATAATATGTAAGTGAACAATGTAGAAATATTTATCTAAATTAAGTGGAAAGTTATATCAGCTGGACAAAGAATGTCATAGTCAAGGGAAAGGATTATTTAATGTATTATTTAACATAATGGGATATTAAGTTTATTTAAATAAGTTCAAATTTGTCGACATGGCCCCTGAAACAAATGACTGAAATTGATAAGGCTTGAACTTTTGTTTTCTAACTTAATCCTGCCAACAAGTGTGTGAAGTAGGCAAGAAATGATTATTTAACCACATTATTTAGTTGAAAACATTTGGGTCCAGAAACTTTCACAAACTCAAATTTAACAAGTAAAAGCAGAGGATGTCCATTTAAATTTGAATTTAAAATAAGCAATTAATAATAAATTAGTATATGTGTGTTCTAAACCATATCAATATTTTGTTGTAACTAAAACAAGCAAACAAAAATATCCAATATTTAAAAAGGATTCCTGTATTTCACATGGTGGCCCTCTACATAGTTAAATTAGAGTTATAAAATTCATAATCATATGTTTTTATTTCAATCCCTGCACACTTTTTCTGTCATGCCACCCTCGCTTCAAATTGTGATCTTAAGTCCTAATAACTCCCAGCCTCAAGGTTATATCAATGACTGTGATTTAGATAATTAGCAAAGCAGAAACCACTGGTATTAGAGAACCAATACTATCTTCATCCAGTGCAGAATTAAACATTCAAAGGGACATCTTTTCAAATTGGTCTCTCCAAGACATGATCAGATTACATTTTTCATTTCTATGTATCCTGTATATGCTGTGTGTATATTTTCATTAACTAATATATTTGATTGGATTAGATTTGGATTAGTACAGAATGTGAGTAAAAGAATTGGGATCTAGGGGGAAAATCCACAATTACCTTGAACCCATCATTATTTCTTATATTTATTATTTTTTAATTTTATTCTATTTACTTATTATAATACAGTTTATTAATATTTAAGATATTCCATTTGCAGCTGAAATAAAATATTACATCCAGAGCTACATGATAAAAGATTCTCTTATAATGGCATATTAATCATATTTTACTACCATGTTTTATTTGAAGAAAAAAAAGGTTCATTTTCAGTAAAGCATTCAAAAGGACTATTCATAGAATGTGACTTTGATTATGTAATAAGGGCTTCCACTTTACGTTTAATATGTTTTCATCTTTTCCTATATCATTTTCTCTAATGTAAAGATTCAAACCATTGTATCCTTAAAATATACCTTGATGAGACACATGAGCATTGGAAGGAAAGCAGTATTGTTTAATGATTGTAATTATGGCTGTGGAGTCAGAATACTTGCCATCTGCATCCCTCCGATTTCTTCTTGTGTGCCTTTGGCAAGCTAATAGCTTCTCTAAGTGTTACCTGTTTCATATATGAAACAGCCATACAGACAACACTCAGTACAGATTGTCTTTTACAGTCTTTGCAACAACCCTAAAGGCAAAGTATCTGGTACATAGTGAGCTAGTTATGATTGTGATTATTACTACCATGCTTTTATACAGCAATGTTTTGTTTTTGCACTTTCTGGAACTTATTTGTTAAGTTCTTTCCTGAACATTTCATTTATTTACTTATATTGTTTCTTCCTTCTTCCATTCCTTCCTTCCTTATATTTTTCTTTCCTTCCTTTTCTCTCTCTCCTTCCTTCCTTCTTTCCTTCCACCTTTTTCTTTCTTTCTTTCTTTTTATCTCTTTCTCCCTCTTTCTCACTCTTTCTTTTTCTCTTTCTCTGTTCTCTCTTCCTCCCTTTATTTTTCTTTCTTCTTTCTTTCTTTCTCTTTCTCTCTTTTTTCTCTCTCTCCTTTCTCTCTTCTTTCTTACTCTCTCTCTTCTCTTTCTTTCTTCTTCTCTCTTTTTCTCTTCCTCTTTCTCTCTCTTTTCTTTCTCTTTCATCTATCTATTCTTTAACTTTATTAGAATATTTTATTTCTGGTTTCATTCCTTTTTTTAATTAAATTCTCCATTCTGGCTTTGTCTCTTCTGATTATAAATACTGCTAATAAAAGCCAATGAACGTA
>CAUYQU010045024.1:0-39871 GCA_963574635.1 Cheracebus regulus | reverse complement strand
CGGGGGGCAGCCGGTTGTGCCACCCACGCTGGGGCCTTGCGTTCTCCGTGGGCCCCCCCCCCCCCCCCCCACCCAGCAGAAGATCACCACCCTGGGTTGGTGACCTCTACCCTGCAAACATATGCAGCTTCTTCCTCTGTGGTTAATAAGGGAGTTGGGGAAGGCACGGAAAGGACAGCTTTGTAATGTGAAAAGAAAACATATTCCACTTTAATATACATAAGAAATCACCTGTGATACATAAGAAAAGGTACCAGTAAGGCCTGGTCGTCTCAGGAGAGGGTTGTCAGAGACTGACTCTACGCGCACCCGCACCCCAAGACCCATTAATGGCCGAGCCAGGCCGGCAGAATTAGGCGTTTGCTCTGCATTGGTGGTTTACAATCTTAACTCATTCTTCTAGCGAATGTTTCCTAAGAAACCCAGCGCTTCTGCCTGCCCACTCTCCCACGTAGGACCACGCTTCCTGCTCCCAGCTCCTTAGTCCTGTAGCTTTGGAACGCGGAGCCAGGCCGGGTTGGTCCTTCGCTCTCTCTTGGTGAGGAGGTGCCCAAGTCCCCGGGTCCTCCAGGCCGGTGGTTACAGGAGACCTGGGACAAGTACCTGAGTTGGACCCCGACGTGATCTGTTCCTTGCAGCCCCAAGCAGCGTCCAAGACGCCTCTCCTTCAGTGGAACCCGGGACAACCCGGGACCGAGGGAGGCAACGCCACAGCGTCGCGGCCCCTCCTAGATCTCCAGTCTCTGTCCCGGTCAACAGTCCTTGAATGAGGGGAACAGATGGCGGAAAAAGCCTTGAATTAGCGCCACCCGGCTGCCCCCGGGGTCCTTCTCTTTGGTCCGCGCCGCCGCCGCCCTCATGCCTGTCTCCACCACCGTCGCGCCCACTGCGCTCGCAGTGCATCTCGCACTCCACGCCGCGCTGCCGCTGCTGTTGTTGTTGAGGTTGCGCCCGCTGCGGCTCTCCAGCTCCCATTCCTCGGCTCCCGACAGCTCCCGCAACGTCCAGGGAGCGTCGGGTCGCAGGTAGTGGCAGGCCCGGTGGCCGCTGTGGTCGCGGCGCGTGGCGTCAGCGCCCAGGGCGCCCACCAGCACCTTGATGACCATATCGTGGCCCTGCAGGGCCGCCAGGTGGAGGGGCGTGAGGCCGCCGCTGCCTGGGGCGCTCACGTCGAGCCGCAGCCCCCGGCTTAGGGCGAAGTCGTGAACCAGAATAAGCTCCTCGTGGCGCCCGTGCTTGGCCAGCCAGTGCAGAACCGAGTAGCCGGTGATCGGGTCGCCCCTCAGCAGCAGCTCGGGCTCAGCCTCCAGCAGCTCCCGCAGCACCTCATAGCGGCCCTCGGCAGCCGCCAGAATCCACGCGTGCTCCCGCGGCTCCAAGCACAGCCTGCTGCTCCCCGGCCCGCTCGGTCCGCCCGGCCCGCCCAGCTCCTCGGCGCGCTCCTCCGAGAGCGACCCGGCAGGAGCCGCCCGCTGCAGCCCCAGCAGCTCCCGCAGCGCTCCCCGCCGGCGCCCCGAGCCCAATCCAGAGTGCACCAGAGTGCCTAGGAAGCGGGGCTCCCGGGAGCCGGAGGCTGCGGCGTTGCCCCAGTACCTGCCCAGGCTACCAGTGTCCGCTCCCGAAAGGCGGGGCTGCAGGGCGCACCGCAGGCTCCGCGCGGTCGGCGCAAGAGAGGCCGTGGGTGCCTGGTTCGCGGCCCCTCCGGGCTGGGCCATGGTCTTGCAGCTGCCGCCGCGGCAGCCCCAGTGTCCAGCGTTCGCTGCCCTTCCCGGGCCCCAACGGGAGAGGAACTGGCGCTGGCGTTGGGGAAGGAAGCGGCTTGAGCAATTGGGTTCGGAGGGAGGAAGCAAAGAAGAGGAGGGGGAGGAGGAGGAGGAGGAGGAGGAGGAGGAGGGAGGGAGCTAGGGGAGGGCCCCAGCGCAGGCCTTGGGGGGCGTGGAGGGGTGTGAGCTCCAGCCAAGCCTCCAGGGCAAGCCCAGCTTCAGCGCCCCGAATACCGCCGCCTCCGCAGCTACCCCGGGTCTCGGGCAGCTCCACCCCAAACGGCCAGGTGAGCTCGGCAGCCCCGCCTCCAGCACCGAGGGGCGGGCGCGGGGACCGGCTGGGAGCTGGCCTGCGGCCCTCGAGGCCCTCGTTCTCAGCATCCCAGCAGCTGCTAGGGTGAAGAGGCTCGATGGAGTCCCTCCGCAGCGGGCCGAGCTCAGCTTCCAACCACGGCCTCCCAAAGCGCGGTGCTGGAACCCCGAGGCTCTGGCTCCCCGCCCCCTTCCTTCGCCCTTCCCTCTTACCTCTTCAGGAGTCTCCCTGCACTTTGTCCCCGAGTCGCCTTTGTCCCGCGCCTAGCATTCACGCAGGCAGCTCGGCTGCCCCATGTGACTGGCTCGTCTGCCTGCCTTGCCCTTTGTGTGGCCTTGACCCTCCCCGCAGCGCCCAGGGCTGCCCAGGGTTCCAGTAGAGAAGCCAAAGACCAGGGTTCAGGCTGACGCTCTTCCTAGGAACTGAGGAGGGATAGTTCCCTTCTGCACCGCCCTCTCTGTTCTGCTCTCAACCCTCTTCCCTCCCGTCAGTTTTCCCAAGTTCGCTTGGAGAAGCAGCTACAGGTGAATCTGAGCCGGCGTCGCTGGGGCGCCCTGTTCTCTCTCTCTCTCTCTTTTTATATTTTATTGCGTTTTAGGTTTTGGGGTACGTGTGAAGAACATGCAGTATTGTTGCATACGTACATGCACGACAATGTGGTTTGCTGCCTTCCTCCCCAGCACCTACCTCTGGCATTGCTCTCCATGTTATCCCTCCCCAACTCCTGCTGTCCCTCCCCTTTAGGTGGCAGAATAACTGTGTTGTTAACACAGTTCTGAAAAGAAGGACTAGGGCTAGGAGGTGTCAAGAAAATGAAAAACATGGTGTTTCTTTAACTCCACTTAAATTAATTGTGATGCTAAACTTCAGAATGGGATAATACCCCTCTGACTAAAGAGATACCGAAAATATATAGGTATGATCATAAAGTACTAAGGTTAATTTATGTACCTGAGGCTGAATCCTTTTCCGATTCTCCAAGGAAAAGTTTTCTAGTCTTTTGCTGATTGAGTGATATAAACTTTATAAGTATTTAATTTTGATACTCTTATTTTTTTCTGTATTTTTTTTTAGCCCTGGTTAACATAGTCTCTACTTAATGGTTAATATAATTTTTAGATTATTTCCAACTAAGATATAATTTGATGATTTCTTTCCTTTGTAGGAAAGGAAAAGGTGCAATACCTTTTCTTACCCATCATAAAAATTCCAGCCAACACTCTTGTAACAAAAGACAGGTTAACAAGAGAAAATCATAACAAATGTTTTTAATCAAAATTTTACATGACAAGGGAGTCTTCAGAAATGAAGATCCAAAGACTCAGGGAAACTTGTCTATTTTTGTTTTTAGGTTTGATGTAGAATGGACAGCCATGTAGAAATGTGATTCTACAAAAAAAATGTATCATCTAATAGCAACAGACTGAGTGGGAAACCCAGTAAATTCTGCTTGTTTGGATTCTCCTTGACCTCTGGGTAGCATTCCTTTCTTTCGGGTATGGGGCAGAACCTCTCTGCAATAAGGATCTTATGACCTACTATCAGAGAAGGTAGATCAGAGAATTTTTTTATGGCCAGCTCCTACTGTTGTGCCAGACCCCTACTGGGGCCAATAGGGATAGCACCATGTCCTAGAGGGGGAAGAAGAGAGGAGACCCAGAGCCAGCAAATGACACATAGGGTTTATTGAGGACTTACATATGGGGCCGTCCAATGGTGGTGGGCTGGACCAAAAAACTACTACGAATATCCACCTAGCAAACTCTACCTAGTAACTTCCATATAACCCAAAACAAGGACCTTGATCCCCAGTATGGCCTACATTCCAAGGGATGGGCCAGGGGTTCAAATGCCCTTCATAGATAAGGGGTGAATCTCTAGGTTTGCCACTCCTGGATTTCTTACCTCAGAGCTCCAAACATACATTCTTCTTAGACTTGAGGGTCTTCCTCAGGGTATGCTGAAGTTATTGCTGCCAGGTACATCTGCTTTACACCTACACAAAAAGGTAGGGGAAGGTTATTGTGGCTTTGCCTCTGAGGCTTTCCAATCTCCTTTAGTTCAAAGGACTCAGCACACTGAAGTGTCCTAATTTGGCATGTCATTTTCCCAGCCCTGACACCTTCATTACTGTTATTGCTAAAATTTCTTGCCCCATCAACATGGCCAATTTTTAAATACATATCTACATTAGATTCATCTTATAATTTATTTTTGACCTGGTGGCTATCTGATTTAGAGTTAAGGTAGTAATGTTTTCTTTCAGGATTTATGAATCAGTTTTCTATTTGACATCTCCCTGACTGTTGAAGTTCTTGTGACCCTGACATGGCATTATTTTATGTACTTCCCCAGGCTCATACTCCATCTTATACACCATTCTCCACTTTACGATTTACTGTCTGTTTCTATATCCTGTCTACTGGCCATTCACAGGCATACTTCAGATCAATGTTCGCCTTGTGGACCTATGCAAATTACCATCCCATTTTCTTGACAGTCTCTGTTCATGCAGCATCCATTCATGATGGTTTCTTGTCTGCCTTTTCCTGGGCTGCCTTAGAGCTTTTCCAAGGTCACATCTTATATTAAATAAAAGGAACATAAAATTAAAGTCCCAAAACAAATCATCCAAAGTAAATAAGAAACTCTAAACAAAACCATCTATCAGAGAGGAATGACATTGGTACAGAATAAAAATGATACATATTGATTTTGAATGTCTCTCTATACCTAATGGGGCATGTGTAAAAGTGTATAGGTAAGTAGGAGAATATTTGCTGCTTGGAAAGGATCCAACAGTGTAGATGCTGAACTAAACTTCAGTGAAAAGAGAGGTGAGCTACACTATCAGGGGCTTATTTACTCCAGCTGCCTTGAGTGGAGGGGTATGATTACTGTGCCATTGCACATATGCACTTGGAACCCTAGATGTTGGCTTTCTCTGATATGGGAGGCAATGCTGGAAACTCTTCTTACTTGTCAGTAGGTAACAGAAAAGCCTGCACATCTTGCCACCATGCCATTTCCCAAAAGGCGCTCACCTGCCACCCTCTGTCTCTGCTGTCTTATATCAACCTTTCTGAGTGCAACCAAGTCAAGTGCTCCATGAATGCTTAATTTCATGAACTGGCAGACCTGTTTTACTTAGAGTGTCATTTCCGCTTCAGGATAGCTCCATCTTTGATTCATTAAATATGTTTATGCAATAATTGTTATATTAGAATCTTTTCCTTTTGGTTGCTATGTTGTAAGGTTCTAGAAGTTATGTACACTATGTGTAAATCATGCTGCACATGCATTCTCTTTCTTTACCCCAATCCCCATAATCTCAGTGTACCACATTAACAAAAGCATCCAAAAAAATCCAAGAAAAATGTTACGCATCATTTGATCAGTAAAAACCATGTTATACAGTCAAAGGAACATTAAAACAAACAACAGCAATGCTTAGCATGTTGAGCACTTACAAGGTGCTAGGCACGTACAAGGCAATTTGCATATAGTTTGACTAATCTAATAACAACCTTAAAAGTGTGTAATTATAGAAATACAGAAGCATACGGTTCTTGTTCTCTACTCTAGAGGGAAAAAGGCTAGCTGGCTGGCTCCTAGAGGAATTCACTACCTTTGTGAATTTCTTGAGAGCCAGGACCTGGCTCTCATTCTCATGGGCCTAAATACCTGATCAGCCTGGTGAATATAGATTCATCTCTCAGGGGTGAATCATAAACCAAGAAGAAATCGCCATCAGACAAACCCAGTACTCAAGCCCACATGCTCAGCATATGCGTCAGTCAGGAGCTCAACAGGAGACAGATGGCATGCTGAAATTAGGATAATTGAGGGAGGGCTTAATAAAGGAAGTTATTTGTTAATAATACAAAAATGTAGGCAAGAGAAGAAATACCATACAGGTTAGTATGTAACTGAAAGCTAGTAAAAATTGCTCTTTTTGCACCTAGGCTTAAGAATGGTAGCCCATTCTCTAGGCCTAAAGGTAAGAGGAGAGGAAGTAGTTTCAATAAGAGAGTCCTGGGATGAGAGGACCACCTTGACAAGAGCTGCAACCTTTAGTCAAAGAATTCAGCCAGCCCAAACCAACCTTACAGGCATAAAATTGTGAGAATAAATGCTCTGAAATCACTTTTTCTCTCCAGCCTCCAGGCAGGGCTTTCTATTGGTGAAGTCCAACAAGAAGCCACAAGGCAAGACTCTGAGGGCAGTCTATACAGGTCAGCTTCCTGGAGTAGAGGGCAGGGTAGAAAGGGTAGAGAGTAAATGTGGACAGGCAAAGGGAAGTCATGCAGCATTGACTATCTTTTCCTTAAGCCAAACCTGGGTCAGAACCCACTTCACAAATTCATCATGAATAATTTCCACACTAGGGGCTAGGAATCCTTAAAGTTCATGTAGTTTGCCCATTGACCACTGTAGGCAGATGATGTGAGAAGCCAGATAATTATTAGAAATTTATTGGCAAGCTTGGACTCAAGGGGAACGAGGAGAATGGAGTGATTTATGATGTCAACCCTTGGGGAATGCAGTACTAAAAGCTACAAAACCCTGTGGTATCTATTGCTACATAACAAGCTACTATAAAACTTAGTGACTTAAAACAACAAACAAGTATTTTTCATAATCCCACGGGTTAGCTGAGTGGTTTTTTTGGGCTGGCAACTTCTTTGAGGCTGCCTGGTCTAGTATGGCCTCACTAACAGGTATGGGGCCTCAGATAGGATGGCTGCACAGCTGAGGCCTCTCTACATGTAGGTTTTCATTCTCCAGAAGATTGGCCCAGGCCTGTTTGTGTGATGTGGAAATAATTCCCAGAAGTAGAGAAGGCAACCCTACTATGTGAGCTCTGTTCAAACCTCCGCTTATTTATATTTGCTAATATTCCATTGACCAAAGCAAATCACATGGCCAAACCCAGATACAAGGGTGGAGGAATAGACTCCACCTCTTGATGAGAGGAGCTTCAAAATATTGTGGCTTTTTTTTTCCATCTATCACACCTGTAATTCCACGTTAGGAATGGTCTATCCTGTTGGACAGAAAATGCTCAAAGTTTGTTTGCTTATACTCTTTCTCCCTAACCCAGTGCTTGAGCAATTGTGTTTGTGATGTTCTGCTATGTTTCTATGGTTGATTACAACCCCTGCTGTGATTGCAGTTGCTACCAGTTCTTACAGCCATTCTGTCTTTTTAGAGCTGTTGGGCTATGAGTCATCGTGTTGATGCTTAAGCTTAATTCTCAGATGTAATTTTATTTTCCTTGTTTCTGATTTTTAGGTAACTCTTATATTTAGTCCCCAAGTATTAATAATATGCATTATTATTCTCATTTTCCATATTATGAGATTAGGAACACAGTAGAGGTTGGATCTGAACCGAAGTCTAACAGAATACACATCCTGCTCATATATATATATACACACATATATATGTATATATATTCAGTTGCTTCTCAAAATTGACATAAAAACATCTTCTGAATATAAAGGAGCGTTGTCATCATCATCACTTTTATTAGAATTATCAGTATTATTGAGAGTAGAGCCCCCCAGTCCACAGCGAGGTAACAGCATTACAGCAGACAATTTTATTTTTCTTTTTTTTTTTTATCCTGAGCCAGCAATAAGCACTTCATAAGACTTCCATAAAAATCAGTCTTGATTAGAAGGCTCTGAGTTAATGGTTTTCCATTCTATTAAATTGCCACTTACTCTTTTAAATTAGCTGTCATTGCAATAGGGAAGCCAATTGGTTGAGCAACCAGGCTATAGGGTATACAGATTAAGCCATCTGTGGAGCCAGCATGTTTCATGCTCCCATTATATTCCACATCAGGGACAAGGACAGGCCCATAGGTTACTAAACACAGTTCGTGCCTTCCAGAAAATTACTGTTCAGTTTATGGCCATCAAATAATATTTAATTATGAGTTAGCTGAGTCAATATGTCTTTCTATTCAAATAAATTGTAGGTCTCTTAGTGGCAGGAATTGGGATGTATACTTCTTTTGTGTAGCACCTAGTACATAAGGCACTTATTAAGTGTCTGAGAATATTCTTGATTGGTGTGTTGATTGAAGGCTGAAAGAAGTTATGAGTAGGGGTTGATGGGGAATAGTGGCTCCTTCAATAAAATACTATTGGGTAAACATTAATCCTTTGGATCAGTAAAGAATTAGGTTTGCCTGCACTAATGGATGCCCAAATCAGAGAAGCTTACAAAAGATAAGAAGTTTATTTTTATTTTACATACCTTTAAATTTAGAAGTAGGCAATAAAGAAGTATGGAGGCTTTGCGGATGACATCAGTGACACCATCTCCTTGAGTTTTTCTGCTGCATCATCTCAAGCACAGGAATTTACAATGTGCATTATCAATTTATTAGTGTCTCACAACACATATTTTGGGAAATGTTAATCAAAATGAAATCTTTTGCTTTGCAAATTCAATAGAATTTAATTTAGCAAATATTTATTGAACAAACACTATATGTGAAAAAACTGTTCTTGAAGCCCTGGAAAAGGATAGAGAAGGAAATCAAGATCCTAAGAGGTGAAGCAACTTGAAAGTTGACACATCAAATGAGTGGACTGAGCCAAGGCTAGAGTCTGAGCCATGTTTCCTACTTTTAATGAACATGACTAAACCTCAAAGAATTGCATAGGGCAGGCTTTCAGGCATTATTATAATAATTCTCCCTTTTCAGGTTAGTAAATGGGACTTAGAGACAGTGAGCAACTTGCCCTAGGTCACCCAACTATCCAAATAATGAACAACAACTTTTTCCTGATCCATGTGACACCAGATTCTTTAAATTTTTTTACGATAGCATCTTGATTATTTTCCTATTTTATCTTTGATATGGCAAAATGTAGAACCTGCTTCAGTTATGAGAGGTGGCAGGCTCAAAGGAGTGCAGTGCTTCAGTTTCAGGTTAGTTCCTTGTCCTAGCAGGGAGCTCATGCAGGAACATGGAAACAGAGGCTTAGACATTCGTGAGGTCAGTGAGCTGGCCATCTTTGATGGCAGTTGGCCCACACATTAGGTGTACCTTGCTCATCTGAGGTCACTGCAAAAATCAAATGTATTAGTGCCAACATTTATATAGTATAAAGTATTTATATAATGGGATACTACTCAGCAGTAAAATGGAATGAACTATTGATATACAGTGAATCTCAAAATAAATATTCTGAGTGACAGAAGCCAGACTAAAAAGTATATATTAGTACATATCATAAGATTCTACTTATATAACATTCTACAAAATGCAATTTAATTTCTAGTGACAGATAACAGATCAGTGCTTTTCCAGGTAGGGAGGTTTGGAGCTATGAGGGGAATGAAGGAGTTATTCTAAATGAACACAAGGAGACTTTTGAAAGTGATGAACATTTTTATTATTTTGATTGTGGTTTTGGTTTCATGTATGTATATGTATGTCAAAATTATCAAATGGTATACTTTAAATAGTTGCAGTTTAACGTATGCCAATTATATCTCAATAAAGCTGTTTTTAGAAAGCAAATGCTTTATTTTCAGTTCCTTAAATTTTCCTAGCATCAGTAGCATGATAGCTTTACATCTCCTTTGTCATCTCTTTTCAAAGTGTCTTCTTCACGTATTATGACATTTTACCAACTGTCATAATAGGTGACGAAGAATGTTTCTGCATTTGGAATGTTTCTTGAAACTTCTCTGACACAGTATTTTGTTTTAAAATGTTACAAACATTTAGATGTTAAAAACTGTCTTCATATAATTTTATAAGGCAAAAAATGATCTACAAATGCAAGGTATAATATTTATAACTTGGCTTCAGCAGAAAGTAGAGCTGAGGCTTCTGGAGCTATTTGCTTGCACGTTATTAGGGATACAATTCCGGGGAGCAGGAGAGAAACAAAGAGAGTGGAGCAGCTAAAGGAGAACAAATACACAATTGTGCTGTTGAGCTTACTATTGCTAAGTGCAGCAGAATGCTGGGTTTGTGAGACTCGGCCTCCAAGAAGCTATCTCTATAAAGTACATTCAAGGGCTCTCCTGGGGGCAATATGTGGATAAAAAGGAAGGATTTATCCACTGGTTCCTGTTTCCCACTGGCCAAAGGTTTACTCCACAGGATATTAATTTGCCTATACTTCTGGCTTATGCAGGCCAGGATGAGGGCACAGGGCAGGGAACCAAAAAGAGAGGCTTTAGGTGCAGGCAGGAGGTAATGACGCTCTCTGCTTGGGATTGTATAAAGAAAAGCCCTCATTGAACTGCCTGCCGCAACAGCTGAAAGAAAGAAAAAGAAAAAGAAAAAAAAAACAAAACGGAAAAACCGCATGAAGCCAAGAGGATCTGAAATGATGCAGCAGAGATATCTGATACATGTATGTTCAATAGCTACTACAAACAGCGGTAAGCCTAAAACAAAGCTGTTGCTTTTTCTATGTCCTAGGTAACATATGTAACCTACAGCTCATCCTATTTGACATGTGTATCCTACTGATTTGTTTTACATGAGTACACTCTTAATCATGCTTGTGACACTCATCTCTGAGGTACACTAAATTTACTCGGATCACTTTTATAAACCATTGACTTCCGTGCTCCATCACACACCAATCAAAACAGAACACCCTAGATGGGGCTGAGTATCACTATTTGTAAAAACTTTCAAGTGATTCTAATGTGTAGCCAGTAGAGAATCATTGAATCACTTCAGTCTTCCAGCTGTGCACTGTATGTTCCATGTTTTTACCAATTCCAATTACTATTCACACCTTCACTACTTAATGAAATGCTATTTTCTTTCTCTAAGTACTATCCATTATTCAGAGATCATTTTGAATCTTCTTACCTACATATCTTTTCCCAACCATTTTATCCCTCATGATTTTTCCCTTATTTGACTCCATCATCTGTATTAGCAAAGCAACTTCTATATCCATCTTAACAGTCTGTAGTAAAACTCTTTTTATTTCTTTCCAAACTTAATTGCTTTCCTCTTTCAACTTTTGGGATCCTCAGTGTTAACATACACGTGTTCTCAACACAAAGATTTCAGGATAAGATTCCCCTGAAAATTGTGTTAGTTCTATCTATTTTGAACAAGTTCAGTGGGGCAAACCGATTTTAAGGTGGCTCAATAATCTCTACTTTTGTATGTTCATTTCCTTGTATAACCCTTTCCCCTTGAATGTGGGTGAAATCTGTGACTTGCTTCTGACCAATAAAATATGGCAAAGGTGATGTCATTCCCATGATTATGTTTCATTATATAAGGCTCCATCTTATTAACAGTCTCCTTCAATTACTGTTTTGAAGAAGTTTCCATGAATTCTACAGTCACAAAGAATACATTCTGCCAACAACCTGGGAGAACTTGGAAGTAAATAATTCCTCACTTAAGCCTCTGATGAGAACCTGGTCTGGCTGATATTTTCATTCTGGCCTTGTGAAATCCTAAACAGAGGACCAAGTTAAGTAGTGCTCTGACTTGACTTACTAAAACCAGTATAATACATGTGTGCTGTTTCAAGCCATTAAGTTTGTGGTAATTTGATATACAACAATAAAAAACTAATACATATTTTGGTGCCAGAAATGGGATGCTTTTTATCTAAAGTGGAATTCTGTTGTAAAATACCTAAAAATGTAAGAGTAGTTTTAGAATTGGGTGGGTGAACACTAGAAGAATTTGGAGAATAATAGAGAAAGTATAAATTGCCTTGAGGGGACTGTTAATAGAAATCTAAAGTCGAAACATGTTCCTGCTGAGGGTTAGAGCTCAGAAGAAGTGAGGAATATGCCGTTGAAAACTAGAGGAAAGAGGAACCCTTGCTAAGTAGAAGAAGAAAACTCAGAAGAATTTTCTCCAGCATTTATATATAAAGAAGAACATGTAAGTAATGAACCTGGTTATCTAGTTAAGTAAATTTACAAGAGAAGTATTGAAGGTGCTGTCTAGTTTCTTCTTGTTGCTTATAGTAAAATGTGTGAAGAGAAAAATAAATAAAAAGAAGAACAAAAATGAACAAGAACTTGATAATTTTGAAAATCCACTCTCTTCAAATGGCAAAAAGTTAATGGCTGAAATTAAGATGGCTTGGTCTAGAGAAAAACTTGACCTACAACTTTTTGCTAAAATTTCAGAAAAATCAAAAGATCAGAACATTCAGTCACACAAAGGATCCTTTCAAGAGATTAAGGTGTGGCTCACAAACCTTCTTAATTAATCTGTAGGATTTTCATGCTCTTGTATAATCCTTTCCTCATGAATGTTGGTGGAACCTGTGATTGGTTTCTAACCAGTAGAATATTGGAAAGATGATGAATTATCACTCCTATGATTGTGTTATGTTATAGTAGACTCCATTTTGCTAATATCTCATTTTCTTCATTGCTGGCTTTGAAGAAGAAAGTTTTCATGAATCCTACACATACAAGGAAATGAATTTTGCTAACCTGAGGGAGCTTAAAACTAGATCCTTCTTTAGTCAAGCTTCTGATGAGAACTCAGTCCTGGTCAACATCTTGATTGGAACTTTGAGAGACACTAAGCAGAGGACCCAGTTAAGTCACTCCCAGACCTGACTTACAGAACCTGTGAGATAATTAGCATTATTTTAAGTTACTTAGGCTGTAATAATTTGTTATGCAGAACTAGAAAACTAATATAGTCAGACTATTTATTGCTGTATTTTAGTCACCACTTCTGGTCATCTAAGCAACAGGTAAATTATGAGATTATAGTTGCCTTCCATTTTTAGACATTTATTTTCAATTCTGTATTATCCACAATCTGCACATGTGGACATTGAGAGTTGAAGCCGAATTGCCCGACCCTTAGTGCGATAGTTCCTAAATTTTAGTGCGCATCAAAATCAGCTAAAAAGCTTGTCAAAATACAGATTGCTGGACCCTGGCCATAGTGTTTTCGATTCAGTAGATCTGGCATGAGGCCAAAGAATCCGCACATTTAGTAAGTTCTCAGGTGATGCAACTGCTGCTAGTCCAGGACCAATACTTTGAGAACCACTTCTATAGATCATCTTTACTAAAGTTCTTCCTGTGGCCTCCATGATATTCATTTTTGCAATTTACTCTGACCCTCTTCTCATGATGGTTAATATTGTAAGCTGCTGGAATTTCTAGATTCTGGCTGGCAGTTGCCATGGCAACACACACAAGGTTGCCCAGTGCCTGAGGCTCTGAGTGAGGATGGCACCAGATGAATCACTGGAATAAGTGACTTGCAAGTGGCAGAGACATTTTCCTCTGAATTGTCCATTTCCTTCTATGACCCTTATTCTTGGTCTTTTCTCTCTCTCTCTCTCTCTTTTTTTTTTTGGTAATGTCTTTTTTGAGACTCCCTCCAGATTTTCCTCTATATAATGTAATAATGACAAAACCTTAAATTCATGTCATTCTTCACATTTATAAAATAAGCAATACTCTTTCCAGCACAAAATCAAATTTTATTTGCATAACAACTTTGTGAGATGTGCTGTATAGGTCTTATTATTACCATTAACAAATAGTTAATGTAAGGCTCAAAAATATTCAGAGATAACTGATATCCAAAGTTACACAAGGTAGAGAGTAGCAGAGCCAAGTTTGGAGGCCAGAACTCCCGATTTCTAGCTCAGAGCTTGTATCACCCAGGGCCCTAGCAGGAAACAAGTTTCACAGTCAAAAGGATAACTGAAGAGAGCTTAACAAAGGGAACCCATGAGTGATGGTGACATATCCCAGCCTAGCAACTAGCCTGGAGGGTCAAGACGATAGAGTGGTTAGTGAAACCTGGAAAGAGATGTAGCTACAGGTGTAGTTGTAGGAGGACACCCAACAGGAGCTGTGGCTTTTAGTGGAGAAGTGCAATCACTGCCAACCCAAAGCCTATAAGGAAGGGTGCCGGAGCAATAAACAACCCAACTTCTTTCCCCAGATTATGAGGGAGGCTTAACATTTTGACCTACCCCTGTCTGATTAGGTCATTGCAGGTTTCCGAACAGGGAGCAATACATGAAAATGAGGCCTTAGGAAAATTGGACTCACAGCATCATGCAGGGCTGGTCGGAGCAAGAAGCTGGAGCTATGGAGATCAGTCAGAAGGATGCTACAGAGCTTAGAAAATCTTCCATTTCTGTCCACACTGCAGTGGGTTTGAACAAAATGGGCAAAGGCAGACATGAATGTTGTAGAAGGGTGTTATGCCCCATCCCTAGGGCATCTTGGTTTGAAGGAAATATCCCACTGTACCTGCATATTCAATATTGATCTTGAAGCCTTTTCAGGATTTGTATGGGGTATGAATGGCCTTTTGGTCTTGGTTTGGGTTCTGGAAAAGCAGACTCAGAGACAAGGATTCAAGTATAAGTAGTTTATTAAGGAGGTGCAGGGAATACCAGCAGGAAAATAATAAGTAAGGGAGGGAAACCAAAAAAAGGGGTATTATTAAATCAGCTATCACAGTGAGTGACTGCCACTTAAGATCACGAGTAAATTCCAGGAACTAGTGTAACATGTATACCTCAGAATCATTCCACTTGAGGGACAAAAGAGTTGGAACATTTGTATACCAGCTCCTGAGCATCATTGGTTGAGGCATGCTCCCAGGAAGCAGTAATTCCTGACACTTCCAGCCTGACACATACAAAGGCAGAATTACCTTCTGTGGTTCTGGAAACAGCTTCCTGATGCAGAAATGCAGATACTGGCAGTTGGAAGTCATTTTGAACACAACGAACTGGACATGGGTGGAGCATTGGCAATACCTGCTACATTTTCATTTGCAGGATTGTGTTCATCACCACTATAGTCTCTACCCACTTGATACAGTATCTACCCTGCCATGTCCACATGAAATTCAACTTGCTGATGCACAAAACCAACCCAGCACAATTGTTTTGAAAGTTATAGCATTGTTGGATAAATACCATAATGGGCAGCAGAATTTGTAGTAAAACACAGGAGGTAAATTTTGGTGATTTTTAAAGGTTTCAGAGGAGAGAAAAGGCATATTACCAAATGACCAGGGGATCAATGTAACATATCTGTTTGTGGCTAACCAATGATCTGTTCCCAGAATGCAGGTGTCAATCCAAAAGCAAGAGAAAAACACAATAAGGAAATGCAAGTACCCATGAAAAAGAACTCATCCTGCATTGCATAACATATCTGTTTATAGTATTAACATGGTTGCAAAAGTTACCTAATTGCTCTTACTCCACTGAAAAATAAAAGCTTCAAAGTGCTGTCATTCTCCACCGAGTTTCAGAATAGCCGATCATCTCATGCACTCACTCTGTACTTAGACCTCACTAAGTTTGCATCTCCCAATTCAGCCAGGACATCTGTCCTGCTCTGCATCAGAGCCCTCAGCATGATCTTGAATCTACACAGACCAAGGCAAAAAAAAAAAAAAATGAGGCAGAGGGAAGTATTTTCTATGCCACACTGTGCTGAATTATTTACTCCCAGCTCTGGGATTCAGAGAGCTAGTGCTTTCTCAGCCTTGAATTTTATTGCAATACAAAGAAATAAAATAAGTAAATAAGGAGAGAGAGGAAGTAAATCCCTTGGAGACCTACTGGCATATGAAATATCTTTTGAAATGGAGCCTGATGCTGATATAATTGTGTCATTTAGAGTGCAATACTAATATGCTCACATCTATGGCTAAATGCCGGAGCAAAGAACATTTTTGCAGCAATAAATGTGTGGCCATTTGTTTAAGCAGAAAAAAAAAGAACCTAAAAATTGAATGGATTTATTTAATTAACCATTGGCAAATTTAGACATTGGCTACAAAATAATGCCTTCAAGCATTATGTGCAAAACAATAAGTTCAGGTAATGGAAATGAAGGTGTGTTTATTTCCTCCGAGATCGGAATGAGTAAAAGGAATACATTATGGTCGGGAGGTATTTATGTGGCCATAAAAGAGAGAAATCCGCCTCCTTTCATGATATGTGTCACAGGGGGATCATGAACATTCCCAATGTATTCTAAAGGGGCTGTAATCATGTAATCACATAAATATAAAGTAACTTCATTTTTGTCTCCTGCTATTCTTTTACATATTTCAGAAGGATAATTTCTTCCCAGCCTCTAAACAAAATCCTGGGTACCTCATTTCTTTTCTGGGGTGCTTAAATACTAAAAAGTTCCTATGATCACTTGAAGTCCAAAGTACATTCTCTTTTTAGTGATTGTCAGTAACTATAATCTCCAGGTCCATGTAATGCTCAAAACTTGGAACATTACTTGCTACTCGGATAGGAAGCCTGGAGTAGGGGAAGGATAGGAGAAACATGGTCAGCTTTTTTTCTGGAGGAGAAGAAATAGAGCTTCTTTGTCTTCCTTCCTTCTCCAGCTGCTCACCTCTTTCCTCACTCCTCCTGCACCTGTGCGCAGGGAGAGAGAAATACACAGAGAAAGAAAATCCATTGTAACTGGAATGCTTATGAACACCATCCATTTAGTGGCCCTGGTTGGCATAAAATGCTGACTGTTCCTCATGGATGCAATTGTGATGTTTTTGGAGATCCTCTTCCATGCCAAGTACTGGAAACCTCTCACTTTCAGTTCTCTTGCCCCTAAAGGATGGACTCTCTCATGTCCCACCTTTGCACTGTTATTTTTTCAGTCCCTAGCTGTCCTCTTGGGTTCATTGTTAGCTCTTTTCTCTGGAGATATTTTCCCCTGTCCAAGTCAGCCCTCTTGGCTAGTCCCTAAATTGATTTTATGCTCGTTCATTCTGTTTCTGTCCCTCCCTGTCTCTGGCTATCTCTTTCTCTCTCTCTCTCCTCTTTTTCTCTCACACACATACATACACACTTGTCCAATTCTGTTTCACAGGAAATACTTAAACACTTATGCATTATTTTCTCCAATAAATTTCAGGATATTGGTCAATCCCAATGCAGCCACCGATCAGAGCAGCCAGGCTATCCATTTCAGTTACGATGTAGACGTTAATCTGCTGTGTCTACCGTCAGATCTTGGGTAACAAATGTTATCTGAAAGCCCCTCCCTTTTGACTTGAAGTAAAAAGAGAAGCTCTTTCTGACCTTCTAAACAGAGCTTGCTCAAGTAAATTATGTCTAAAAAATCTTTCTCCAAACTAACCCTCCATCACTTTTGCTCATGTGGTGGGTGAGAGTCATAAAACTCATAAAATTGGTGTTTGGCCATTTCTTTCTGGAAATCCTATAGGAAAGCCTATCTCACAAGTCACTTTGGTATCTGTATCTATTAGTATCTCAGCAGACATTTCGATTTTAACATCCAATTACGAAATGAAAAGTGTGAGGAGCCTAATTTTCTCTCGGTCAACCCTTGGAAGTGCCCACAGACTCAGCAATAAGGAAGTCCTTGGATGCTATTTTTTGGGTTTGCAGAGGGCTTCAGAACCATGTTTTACTGAAGTGTAGTACATCAACAGTATTTATTAGAAAACTACCATGTGCCCCCAAGATAGCTATAATGTGTAAAATGCTATTTTCCCTTATTTTCCCCAGAAAAAGAACTGGAAGTACAGACAAATAAAGTGGCTGGCCTAGAGACATTAATGAGTTGTTAGAACTTGAGAAAGAACTCCATTACTGTGTGGTCAGCTAACTGGTTAAGTTTGTTAATAGACATGTGACATAATTTAATCTAATAATTTTTTCTATCCCCAGGCCTATAGGTTGAGGTTGATCTGAAAGATAGGACTATTTGTGATCCAGAATCAAAAGAAAAGTTTGAGAATTTCATCCTTGAAGCAGAAAGTAAAAGTGTTCTGGAGCCAAAAGTGGTAACAAAGTTGGAGGGCAAGAGATTAAATCATATTGGCAGTCCAAACTTCAGAAGAATCACCAGTCCAGAGACAAGAAGAAGTTGAAGTTAAAGCAAAGTTCCCTTATATTGGAGAATTCTTCTGCATTCTCTGCTCAAACATGATGCCCCCCCACCATGAAGAAGAGATTCACCTTGGATATAACCACAATTTATCCCCCTCAACACATCCCAGAAGGCTGCTGCCTACTAGGGAGCGCAGCTGCCTCATTTTTGCTCCCCCAGTCATATCCATCTTGCTCCACATGAACTTTCCCATGCCCAACCTGCAAATATGAGAATGATAGCTACAAACCAAACCTTTTTCCTTGTCTTCCTGAGCACAAAGCTGGACCCCATTTCAAAGCCTCTGTTAAAGTTAGATGTGGTCATGTGCCTGAGTCCTAGCCAATAGAATGTAATTGGGAACTGTTGTGTGTCTCTTTGAAATCTGGCTGATTAATACCCATCCCCATGCTACCCTCCATGTTGTTTCCCTTTGTACTGACTTAATGCAATTGAGCCCAGCAAACTTGGAAGCTATATGCTGAGGATGTATTTGATATTAGAGAGGAAGCCTGGGTCCCCACATCACTGCTTTGAGAACTGCTGCCCACCTTTTGGACCACCCATTTTGGACTTAACATGAGCAAGAAATAAACTTTTCTGTTTGAACCATTCTATATGTTTAGATTTGTATGTTGCAGCAGCTAGGATTACCTTAACCGATACAGACCCCCTGAGAAAAGTTGTTGGACCAATGTGCATTTAAGCTTGGATTTCAATTAAGAATTTCACCCGTGAAAAATTATAAATACATATAACTTTGAGTTTCTTTAAGAAAGAACAAATATGCTAATTGGCTTGGTATTATCCCAATAATACTTCTTGAGAAGTCTTTCATATAGTAGAAATTCAATGACTACCTGTTCAAAATGTTTAAATGTTCAAGTCTTAAGAAAAAATAATAGGCCATGAGAAGATTAAAGAGTCATTTACATACTAAGAGCTAAATGAAGGCTTACTGAATAAATGAATGAGTGAATAAATGGCATAGTTGATGAAAATAAGTCTCATATTAAGATTCACAGAGAAATTTGTTCATCTGTAAGATGAGGATTGTGATATCTTGCACTTTCTACCTCACACATAATATATAGGTATCAAATCAGAGAATTCACTTACTTTGTAAATTACCAAGTGCTAAATACATGTAAGTTATCCAATATAATTTGATAGATTACTTATGTTTTGTCAGTATGTTGACTGTTGATAATGGAGTCGAAACTCAAGGAAGGAGAATAATCTGTGAAGCACTTCTGAACATCTTGGAATTTTTTTAAGTTATTTTAGTGACCTGAAGATTTTAGACCTCTTAAAATTCTGAATTATTACTAATCTGCAGATAAAATAGTGCCCATTATTTACCACTAGACTCAAGAGAACATCTTTGTGTATCATTGATGCCCTGCAGTTATAACAAATCATATCCCCTCTGTATCTCCCTAGGGTGTACCTGTCACTTCTTAGCTTCCTGCTTAGTGATTAGAGTCAGAAAAACATTAATCAACACTGCTGTGCCAAATACTACAGAAATTTATTTAACCATATTACATAATTGAAATGTCAGAATGTTTAAACACTTTCAGTCATATGAAAATATATTTAGAAATGTCTGGAACCAAGCTGGCAGAGAACAAACACAAGGAATGCTCTTATAAAATGAATAAGATCTAACTGGGCATGGTGGCATGTGCCTGTAGTTCCAGCTGCTCAGGAGACTGAGGTGGGAGGACCACTTGAGCCCAGGAGTTTGAGGCCAGCCTGAACAATGTAATGAGATCCTCATTACTAAAGGTAAATTTTAAAATAATGGATAAGATTTAATGATCCATGGAATGGTTCTGTGTGGGCTTTTGGTCAGAAGCCTGAGAGTGGGGATTAGACAAAAGTGGCTGTCCAATGTGCCAGGGGTGATGCCAACCTCTTACCAACTCTGATAGAATGGATTAGACCACGCTTGAAGGACCGCGGAAGATCTAGTCAAATTGTCAACTAACCCTCATAGTTTGCATAGTTTGCAGAGCTGCTGGGAGACAAAATCATGTCCAGAACTCTGACGCCACAGGATTCCTTTGGGTCCCAGAACCTCTTTGAAAAAGATTATAATGGCTTTAATATCATTAACATTTATCAAGTTTTTACAATGGAACAGGCATGGTTCTATGCACTTTGCACAACTAATTCATTGAATTCTCTCAACAACCTAATGAGGTCGGAACTACTATTATCCTCATTTTAGATGTGAAAAAACTGAAATACAGAGAGGTTGTGTGGATTCCAAGTCACATAGTGTAACAGTGGCAGAGATTGGATTCAAATTTAAACAATAACCACTGCCAGGGTACCATGGGAAGTTGTGGTCCAGAAACGATATCAAGCTGCACCCAAGGAGTCCGAATCCTATGCCTTCTTTCTCCACTGGATGAGAGAGAAAGAGCAGGACCAAAGTCTGCTAATTTTGTAGGAATTTTCTTTCCTGTTCCATGTTTCTCCCTCCCCTGCCCTTGTATGCATTGAAATGATGGGCAGGGGAAGAGTTCCAGCCTCTGGAGGCAGGCGAGCAAAGACTCGATGCACTTTTCCACCTCTTGCACTGGCTCATATTTTAATGGCTGGAGGTTTAAAATCACATCCCAAGCTTCTTGGAACTCAAAATTCAGTTATCTGACTCAGTAAAATGTAGCTTTCTCACTTAAAAGGATTTGCCCAAGGGCCCTCTGGGATTTCAGATATACTTAAAAGCAACAACTGTGTTGAATCATAGAATCATAAGGGATTGCATTTCCGCTGGAGAACACACAGGATGTTTTAAACAGAGGGGGAAATGTTTGAAGTTCAACAAGCTTTGAGTTTCATCCCACCCACCACATCTGAAAACTATCTGAGTCATTTGATGAAGGCAAAATACAGCTGGGCTCATCTTGACATTGTGATGCCATCTCTGCAAGAACATTTCACTGACATCTACCAACCCTTTTCTACTGGAATCAGGAAGAGTCTGTTCTCTAAAGCCTATCTGGAGTCGAGTGGGCTGAGAGTGGTGTGAAGTAAATATTCTTATTGACAGAAGGCAAATATAGCTCTAGACAAAACAGTGAAGAGGAACAGGTTTGTCCATGGCTCTGAACTGCTATCAAGGAGGTTAAGGGCCTTTATCTATTTCATGGTGCTGCAGTCTAGTGTAGTGTGTTTATGAACATAGATTTGGGAGTCAAAAGAGATACATGTTTAATCCTGACCCTACCCATTTATTTACTCACTGTGTGTCCTTGGGCAGATTACTTAACCTCTCCAATTAGATCTTACTTTCCTTATTGTAAAATGGGGAGAGTTACTGTGAGGATCCAATGAGAAAATATTTGTAAGGTGCTTGCAACAGTACTGGACCCATAGCAAATAATAAATGTAAATTATTAGTATTTTTCTTGTTATTACTGCCTGTCCCTCAAATGCCCATTGCTTTTTACCATTTATTGTATTATTAAAATCTGCTTTCAGATGTTTTATTCAATCAAGGGATGAATTAAAACAATTCAAAGTCTTACTTTCCATCCTAAATTCTTGATCCCAGATTACCACCTAACATAAAATGCAGAGTCCACCCAAGAAGTAAATTTGTTCCAGGCCTGCTCAGACCTCTACAATGAGGCAGTTAAAGAGCGCTAGCTTTGGAGCCAGATTTGCCGGTCAAATCCAGGGAAATCCATATAACTTCGAACATTGGACAAGTTACTTCAATTCCTTGGGTCTCTTTATAACTGATGAAAAGATCTAGGGGGTCTTAGATCAATGTTTTTCGAACTTTTTTTTTTTTTTTTGCCATGGAACTATTTATTCAAATACACTCTCACAGGGAAATACAATGTATAGATCAGATATATTGGATACAGGAGGTAAGTTTCCTGAGCCGCTCTCCCCAGGCATTGGGAATATTCTGTCAACCCTCAAGCAATTAACACTGCATACTACTCAACTGTGTGATCACCAAAATTCCTACTGTGTCTAATGCACTAGGTATGCTGCCTTTTTACCTTAAACTCAAGGCTACAGTCCTGTCATCCTCTCAACCTGCTGTGCTTATATCTACCTGTCGTCTTGGGCTTCCTCATACTTGAAACATATTCTGGTTTCTCTTCCCCATAGGATCTATATGGTATACATCTTTCATTCGATCAGCACAATGTTAAAAAATGTATTGTAATCTCTTTAGGCAAACATACATTCTCTGGCTAGGCTCCATTACTCTCTACTACCTTTTCTTATCCAAGTCAAACATTTATATTACTTGCCTGGCTCCTGAAGGCATCTGAATTCACAATGTCAGATCTTCCATGTCATTCAAGGCCCTCCTCAAATCTAGCTTTTGGACGCCTCTAGTTGCTCTCATCTCAATGATTCTATTGTACTTGCAATATAGTTATATCAATAAAAATAACAAAATTATCAAAAAGAGAATAACTGAGAGAATTTCAGAGAACTAGTTTAAAAAGGAAAGCAGCCAGTTGACTTCTTTTGGATATCTTATAACAACTTATAACGAGTACACAATCTTTTCTTGATTGAGAAGGTAATCACAGAATAGAATTAATTTGAAAAGATGCTGCTTAATTGTAATGATCAGTAATATATTAGGGTAAGACTAATTTCAGTTAAGAAAAACCCTCAAAATTTAAAAAACTTAACAAATGGAACTTAATTTCTTACAAGTCCAGCATGGGTGTGCTTAGTATATGAAAAACGTTTTAAAAAACCTTTTATTTTAAAATGATTTTAGGTTTACATAAGAACTGCAAATATAGTACAAAGAGTTCTCAGATACTCTTTCCTCAGCTTCCCCTAATGCTAAGATCTTATACAACTATGATGCATCGATTTAAACTATAAAATTAACATTGATACAACAGTACTAACTAAACTACAGACTTTAATCAGATGTCACCTGTTTTCCCTTTAATGTCCTTTTTCTGTTCCAGTGTCCAGTCCAGGATATAACATTGCATTTAGTAGTCGTGTCTCTTTGGTCTCCTCCCATCTGCTACAGTTTCTCAGTCTTTACTTGTTTTTCATGACTGGCATTTCTGAGGAATAGTGGACAGGTGTTTTGCAGAACACTCCATAATTTAGGCTTGTCTGATGTATTCTTATCTTTAGATCAGGGCTATGGATTTTTGGGAAGAATATCATAAAGGTAAAGTGCCCTTCTCATCACATCATATTAAGGGGTGCATGATATCCATAGACCTTTCACTGCTTATTAGACTTCACCCCTTTGGTTAGGGCAGAATCTGCCAGGTTTTTTCATTGCAAAGTTGCCATTTTTTTCTATCCTATACTCCGTTCTTTTGAAGCAAGTTACCAAGTCCAGCCCACATTCAAGAGAAGAAAAATTAAGTTCCACTTTCTGGAGAAAGGAGTAGAAGGAAATTTGTGGACATATATTAAAACCACCACAATAATGAATAAATAGTGGGTTCTGTCTGCAGCAATTATTATTGCTGTGTTCTAACACTGATTTTTTTTTTATTTATCTAGTTTCTTCAATATATATTATCTGGAATTGTTTTGTAACAAGTTTTTCCTCTCTCCCATTTATTTATTTATTCAATTATTATATCAATATGAAATCATGGATATTTGTTTTCCAAGTTATAATCCAAAATTAATATTTACTTTGTTGCTCAAATTGTTCTAACTTTGGCCATTAGAACACTCTCATGTGAGCTCCTGTGCCCTTTTTGACATACCCACACTTTAAAAATTTATTTTCTATTTACTTTTATTTTTATTTATTTACTAGAATTTCCTTACTTTCTATCACTACAAATGTGCTAAGATCATTCCCTGCCTATCATTTCAATCAGTATATTCCAGATAGAGTTGTGGATTTCTTTTTGCCCTTAACCTTTTTTTCCTTTTTTGCCCCCCACAGCTCTACTGTTAGGTGCATACACATTTAGGATTATTTGGAGTGTTAAAAGATAAATTGAGATACATTAAAATATTAAAGAGTTTATTCGAGCAAATAGTGATTCATGAATCAGGCAGTGGTTTGGGGCTCCATTGAAAGGACACAGGGAGAAAACTTTTATAAAGTGTTCATAGAAGCAAGACAAAGAAAACATTTGAGCAGTTAAAGTGAGGCAATAGCCTTATTTGGATCATTCCAGTGGAAAAGTCCCTAGTTAGAAGTTAGATGATGGTTTCTGATTGGTCGATCTTAAAGTTTGTTTTACCATTTACACCGAGTTGGGTTTCAGTTTGCTTCCATAGGAACCCAAGATGCTGGATGCCATCTCAGCCTAATGGCCCCCCAAGAAATTTTTTTTTTCTCAGAAGCATTGATACCTTTAACATTGTATGATGTCTCTGTATCCCTGATAATATTTCTTTTTTTTTCTTTTTTCTTTTAGATGGAGTTTCGCTCTTGTCACCAGGCTGGAGGGCAATGGTGCGATCTCAGCACACTGCAACCTCTGCCTCCCAGGTTCAAGCAATTCTCCTGCCTCAGCCTCCTGAATAGCTGGGATTACAGGTGCCTGCCACCATGCCCAGCTAACTTTTGTATTTTTAGTAGAGATAGGGTTTTGCTATGTTAGCCAGGCTGGTCTCGAACTCTTGACCTCGGGTGATCCACCCTCCTCTGCCTCCCAAAGTGCTGGGATTACATGTGTGAGCCACTATGCCTAGCCAATGTTTCTTGTTCTAACCTTTACTTTTGTGATAATTGACATAGCTACTTCAGCTTCCTTTTGTTAGTGTTTGTACAGTGTATATTTCTTTATCCTGTTACTTATAATCTACCTATGTCTTTACATGTAAAATAGACTTCCTGTACACAGTACATATTTAAGTCTTAATTTTTTAATTCAATATGAAAATCTGTCTTTTAACTTGTGTTTTTAGACCATTCAAATTGAACCAAATTATATATGGTTGAACTAAAATCTATTATCTTGTTCACTGTTTGCTATTTGTTTCATTTGTTCGTTTTTACTTCCTAATGTCTGCCTTCTCTCAGTGTAAATGAACATTTTGTAACTTTATTTTCTCTCATCTATTGAACTGTTGTTTATACCTCTTTAAAAAACATGTTTAGTGATTTACAATATACATTTTAAAATAATCTTAGTCTACCTTCAAAGACTGTTATACTGCTTCATGTGTAGTATAAGAACCACATAGTAGTTTATTTCCAATCTATCCTCTTGTGCTTTTGACACACATACAGAGGAGAAGATGGTGTGAAGACAGAACAGAGATATTTAAAGATGCTGGCCTTAAAGATTGGATTGATTTAGCCCCAAGCCAAAGAATGCTGGAAGCCACCAGAAGTTGAAAGACCCAAGAACAGAATTCTCCCCTATAGCTTCAGGAAGGACGATTCTGGCCTGTGATACTGATTCAGCCTTCTAGCTTCCAGAACTGTGAAAGACTAAATCTGTTGTTTTAAATCACCACGTTTTTGGTAATTTGTTACAGCAGCCACAAGGTAATAATAATATCCAGGTTTGTTTTTTTTTTTCCTGCCTAATGTTTTCTGAAATTCTTGGAACTGTGATTTGGTATCTGTAACTAATTCTGGAAAATGCTCAGTCATTATTTGTTTCTTCAAATATTTTCTTTTGCTCTGTTCTCTCTTCTCTTCTGGAATTTCATTATGAATGTGTTAGATCATTTGATATTGTCTCATAGGTCTTGGATCTTCTGTTTTTCTCTTCTCTTTTATCTCTTTGTGTTTCAGTTCAGGTTATTTCTTTTGATGTGTTATGAAGTTCACTGATTATATCTTTGTGTGTGTTGAGTCTACTGATGACTCCTTTGATGGCATTCTTTACCCTTGTCACTGTTTTCCATTTGTAGCATTTCTGTTTTGTTTTTTTGTATAGTCACCATCTTCCTGCTACAATTAACTACCTATTCTTTCATGTTATCGATCTTTTCATTTAGAGCCTTTAATATATTACTCATAGTAAATTTCCTACTAGTTTCAACATCTGTGTCATAATTGAAACTGCTTCTGATGGTTGCACTGACTCTTCAGACTTTTTCTTTACTTTTTGTATGCCTCTAAATATTTTGTTGAAAGCTAGACATACAAGACTGTAGGTACTAAGAAATATTTTTTATGACTGGCGATGAGCATGCCTTTCCTCCTGCTATGCCTTTGGTGTGAGAGTTTGTAATAATATAATAAGAAAATGGGCTAGTTTGAGCTTTCCTTTCCACTTGGCTTTGGGTCTTCTCTTTGTCATACCCCCTCAAAGAGAACTTTTCTTCTGCAGCCTCCCCAGTTCATTCCACTGCTAGTTTTACTTGACACCTGCTAATGTGGCAGTAGAGGTATGGGTGATGGAAACATTATCTAATGTTCTGATTAAACCTTAGTCTTAGGCAAGTGGTATGAAACTAGGTCAAAGCTTGTGTTTCTTTTCACAGGTATTCCTATCCCTCCTGCAGACATAATGCTAGACCAAGCATGCATTTCCTTCTCATCCCGGGAGCAGAAGTATTTTTTGTTTTTTTTTCCGTTTCATTCTCCCAGGTGGTTTCCACTAGTGCCATCAGTCTATGGTTTAGTTGCCCTCATCTTTGTAGATTAAGGCTTTTATTTCTTATGCGAGGTAGGGGAGAAATCTGGTTAGTGTTCTTCTCCACTAGTCGGCACCACAGAGGAAGTTTTCTCAGGGTTCTCCCCATCTCCCCGGTGTCCATCTATGAGGTTTCTGTAGGAAAATCTTGAAAGAAGGTGTGGACTTTTCTGTGTCTGCTTTGCCCAAGGGCGTTATACTCTTATACTAGCCGACATTAAGTTTTTAACAATTTGACTCTTTAAAATTCTAGTTAAATTCTCTTTCTCACTGATTTGGCTTCTGGCAGCCTCTGTGCCAGGTAAACAAAGGCTAGTATCCCATTTCTCCCTGCAGACACCTGTTTGTCTCTAGGGTTCAGGTTACTTGTTTGCCCTGTGACTTCAGTTTTCTCATGTGTTCAAAAGAAGTCATTAATTTTATTCCTTTTTGGTCGTTGTTGTTGTTTAAAGGGCAGGAGCAATTTTTTTTCCCCCAACTTTCTGCATCTCCAAGCTGAAACTAGTGATTGAAATTTTTCATACCTTGATTCAGGGACCTAGGCTTCTTTCTCTTGTAGCTTTCCTATCTACTAGGGCTTGCATATGATTATTTATACTCACAGTTAACTTTTACTTAGAAAAAACTAGTAGATATTAAATTGCTGGGTGCTGCTATGTGCATTCTCCAGGAAACAGACTTTAAGACAGAGATTAGTATTCAGCAAGTTTTTTCAGGACATACGCTTAGGATTAAAACCTCTAGAAAGGAAGGGCAGAAGGCAGGATTGGACAAGGCAGAAGTTCAGCTGTGATAGAATCTCAACAAAGGGTCAGTTGATCCCATAGAAAGCTCTGGAGCAGAGATGGCTCTGAAGTATTGTCCTATATACAGTGAGGAAGTTAACCTTTAAGTCTTCTCATCAGCCAGTCATCGAATGAGGGCATATCCAAAGTAATACCTTGTCAAAGCAAGTGTCTCCAGCTGAGGACAATTTCTAAAGAGGACTGAGAGCTGAAGACTATTATCTGGTAGCACTGGAGGAGTAAGTACTGAAAGAGATCTGATCAATGCATCACAGCGTCCACTACATTGAGTTAAAGAATATGAATATTTTAAGGCTCTTGATAGGTATTGTGAAATTATTCTTCATAAAAGTTGCGCTAGAAAAGGTGTACTTAAGTATCCTTGTACTTAGTTTCCTCATTGGTAATGTAGAAATAATTTTAAAAATTTGCCTCATAGAGTTATTGTGAGAATTAAATGAGTCAATATTTATGGTATGCTTAGAACAGTGCCAAGTGTATACTAAACACCAAATGTTTCTTAGCTATCATAATTATTGCTGTCATTTTGCCCTTATACCATTAGTACATAACATTGCCTATTTCTTTGCAATATAGCCACCTGTTGGGATTGTCATTAAAAATAGAAATTTTCAATTTGAAATATGTCGTGATGTTTTATTGACCATTTATACTTCTTCTTTTATAGGTTATTTTCTGATCCCCTTTGTCTATTTTCTATTAGAATGTAATTTTTTCTTAATAATTTGTGAGAGTTAAAGTCTTTAAGGTATTCATTTATTATGTATCATGTAAGTTAGAAATATATTTCTAAATTGTATATCTTTTAGCTTACTTAAGCTAGAGTATTATATTTTTACATACTTTCTGTAGGAAGCCTAATTAGTGGATCAATGTAAGAATGACATTAATGATAATGATAAAAATATTGTTTAATGGCAACTAATATCTACTGAGTATTTACTATCTTAATATGGTAAGAAACACTCATCCTTTCCTGCATTATCTTATTTAATTCTCAGCATACATCTCTAGGAGTTAAAATCTTCTATTATGCCTGTTTAATAGATATACAAAACTAAGGATTAGAAAGATTAAATAACTTGCCCCAAAGTCATAAGTGGTAGAGCTGGTATTGAAACTCAGGTCTCTTAGATTCTAAAGCCATCACTTCCTAAGGTGTGTGTTTTGTGAAACACTATCCCATGAGATATTATGTACACACACACACAAATATGTACATGCCACATGTGCCCCACAATCAAATTGATCTAGTAGAGTCTTGGATATCTGATTCCAGAAATAATCTATGTAGACACCAGCATATGAAAAACTCTAAGGGATGCTTTAGGAAAGAAATTTTTTTAACTCAGGATTTTCCCCAAATTATTTAATCATGGATCTTTTATTTCCCATTATACCACTAACAGACTGTAGAAATACTGCTGTGTTTCACATACCTGGTAAAATGCTGCACTATACTACTCAGTCCCTCAATGATTGAGCGTCTTCAGTACCCAGCTGTTTGAGATTCTGTTCACTTATCATTGATACAGAGGAAAACAAAGAGAATGACCTAATCAAATTAGCGGGTGACTCAAAGTGAGGAAGAAAATCTGCTACACTAGGTAACAAAATAAGGATTTAATAATCTGGAACAATGGACGGAAGTAAATAAGATACAATCTGACAAGGATAAATGTAAAATCCCACAGCTAGGTTAAAACAAAAATCATTGACATGAGTACAATTTAGAAGGAAGTTAGATTTCACCGTAGTTTGTGTGAGGAAGCCTGGGGGATTTAATTGATCATAAACCCAATAAAAAAGCAACTCAAATGTATTCAATAAGCTAGGGAACTACAGTTTTAAACCTACATTAATGCAAGGTAGTGTTTAGAATTGTCAGAGATTGGTATCCACTGCTGTGGCTGTAGTGCTAGTCAGTGTCTGGAACATTGTGATACATCTGGCAGCATGCTTTAAGACAAGCAATGAATGGAAATCCAAAACCTATCCAAGTGGTTTTGACTTAGATAATGAGGAGTCCAGTAGCCATCACCTTTTGAGCAGTAGTGGAAACAACTCAAGCTGTCTGCTCTGGTAAGAGTAGGTTCAGGGTGGCCACTGGGAGTAGATGATTGTACTGAATATGTTTTGTTTGTTTCTCTCTACTTATTTTCCACTGTGCTTTGTACCCTAGGAGGCTCTCTGCCATGTATCTGCCAGTGGGAGGCACCAGGACATCAGAGGTAGGAGGGGAATGAGGTAGGTATTTATTCCCTTGGCTGGCTTCCTGATGGCTCCCTGAGTGGTTCTGTCCTCCAGCTTCAGCTACCTCTCAGCCTATCCTTCCCCTTGAAACTTCAGGCTTAGGACTCTTCTTGCTAGCTCTAGAGTGGTCCTAAGTTTCTCTTAACCCTTTATAAATAACACATCTTTATAAATAACCCTTTTATCTTGCTCTCCTTAATTTCTGCTTGAGTATATGATCTGTTGCCTGCTAGGACCAGCCCCAGACTAATGCTTGGATAATTAGGATGATTGTATGAATATTTCAAGGGCTTTCATATGGGAAAGGGTAGAATTAAGACAAGTGGGTGGAAGTTGTGGACAGATTGGATTCATGTACTCATTTATTCATTCAACTAATCTTATTAAGCCTCTACGATGTGCCAAGCCCTATGCTAAGCATAAGGCAGTGCTCTAAATGCTTATGGCAAAGGGACGTAATCCAGGTTGGAAGTTAGGGAGGCTTCCCAGAAAAAAAGGACCCCCAAAATGAGTAGGGATTGCAGGGTAAAGAGAGGAGAGCATGGGAAGAAATGTTTCAGGAAGAGGAATTTACAGGTGAGAAGGCTTGAGAAGATTTTTTATAGGAGGTGAAAATAGGCCCCAGTGTCTGGAGTTTCTGTCTGCTGGTTGGGTGAGAGGAGCACATCAAGGGATGAGGCTGAGAGATGGGAGGGGGGCTGAACATGCAGAGCTGTTGTGAACATGGACTTGATCGCAAGGGCCTTGGTAGCCCCTTGAAAAGTTTAAAGCAAGGGAGACAACTATTATGATTTTCCACTGCAAAGCAAAAGGAACAAGAACATCCAAGAATATTTAGCTATAAGTCACAAGACCTTATCAAGGAATGAGCAGCCAGCTCCTGGAAATATCCAAAGTCAGACTGGATGACAGCTCTAGCATATTTTCAAGGAGGCAACTACACTGAATGACAGGTTGGACTAGCAGACATCTATGGCCCTTTCTAATCCAGAAAATTTTGAGACTCCTCTGGTCTGGCCCCCATGCCCTATGGTGGGATAAAAGACATAGCAGTTTGAGAACCCTTTTACTCTTTCACTGACATCCAAAACTGGCAATGTGCTTTTTTTTTTTTTTTTTTTGCCCCTTCCCTTGGACCTAGAAGGAAGGATACGCATCCAGACTGGAACTTCTGATAAGACACTGGGCTCTGGTGTTTGTGTTCTCTCATCCCAGCTGACACAGGAAGGACACTGGCCACAATGAGTACCAGGGAATGACTCAACCAGCATCTGACCTTTGGTCCTGCTAACAGCTGGCTCTATAGTCTAAGGTATTAAACAAGTTCATCAGTTGTTTTTATTTTTCTTTTAAAATTAAACTCTACAAAACATAAGAAAACAAATATCTCAGGCCCTGGGTCAGTGCCACACTTCGAGTCACAGTGAGGACTGGGCAAGGTTTGAGGGCTCTGAAGGCAGAGGTGTTGTCAAGCACAGTGGCCGTCTTGTTTAGGAACTGACTCTCAGGGACTGGGCAGATCTGTGTGTGATAACACAGCTGTGGGCCGATAATTACAAAAACCTCATTATGCTTGAATGAGGGCCAAGGCATGGCCCTGCCAGTGAGGAGGGTGTGAGGCTGCAAAACTGGCACTGTTTAGAGCAAGTTGGCTTTGACAGCCAGCACTGGCATCTGAGGTGTGCCAGAGATCCCATGTTCCCGTTTCCTGCAGGCAAGTGCCCCTATTGCCTACTTCTCATTTCCTGACTTGGGCAATCTCTTTGTTCCTAAACCCACCGCATCAAACACAGGAGCTCTGTCACTGGGGCTTAACTTTCTGGTTGATACTCCATTCAACTCCTGTGCTCATGACTCATCTTTCTGCCCCACTCACATACTTCTCTTTTTTCTACCCCCAGGAAGGGATTCATTTTCTTTAACATTCCAGGTATAGAACATGTTTAATCAGAGCCTGGGTGGTCACTGTTCTCTGACTACAATGATGGGAGATGCATCCTGGCTTTTTAAGTACTTCTTATGGCCTAAAATGAGAACAGATTGATTTTGGCCAAAATATCCATTAGTGAAAGATAATTCTAAAATTGTCAATCTATACTTTGAGTCGTAACAATTTGAGTGAGAGCACAGGACAGGTCATCCTAGTCCTAAGACGATCACCAGGGCAACAGGAGAGGGCCCCTGGGGAAAAGAAGAGAAGGGAAGAAGGAGCTGACTTGGGCGCAACAATCATGAAGGAGGGAGTGAAACCGAATGAAGCTAATGTGCGAGGGTTTAATTTGCCTTGTGGAAAATATCCTGTTAGCAAAAAGCTGCTTCCTCTACTGGCATTTTTGCTTTTTCCAATAAAAGGGAAGAAGTACAGTTTTATGTAACACATATAGCAGAGAAAGGACAACGGTGACCCTCTGAAAATTACGGCATTAAAAGTAATAAGCTTGCCATTGACAATAAACCACACAGACACCATGCCATGCTGTCCTCAGTATAAAGATGACATTTTTACAGTTATCCCTATAGTAACTTCTCCCACTGCGACTACATTTTGAACACCGTGCTTTCACAAGGAGACTCTTTCTGAAGCTTGAGGATTTCTGAGATTTCATTCTTTAAGGCCCAGGTCAGGCATCCCATTTTCAAGAAAGCCTCACAGCCTGGATTACATGCTCCCATAGTACCTTTCTCTATGGCAGTTAATTCGCTTCTGTATTTGCTAATTGTTTACTTATCTTTTCAACCACTAGACTATGAGCTTCCTGAAGACAATCATCATGGATTATTCATTTCTGAATCCCTGGTGTCTACCAGTGCCTGGATTTATCAGTGTTTATAGAGTTGAATAATTAATAAGCCTTATCTCTTGTCCCATCCGTTAAGCCAAGGAGACTACTGCCAAAGCAACTAAGTTAGATACCTTCACTAATCTCTCCTAACCCCAAGGTACTATAATTTTGGAGTCTTCTGTCTTCTGCCTAAATCAGAAAGACGAGGTTCTGAAGCAAGAAAATTGTTTGGCTGTGTGAGAATGTTAAAAGGGAGAAAATAATTTCTCCTAAGCAGAATTCTTCATTGAAAATGGAGAGGAAGTGTGGGAAGGGTAGAATGGAATTGAGATGAGGGATATACAAAGATGTGTACCCAAAATTATAGAAAGGCAGAAACATCAATTCTCATTTGTTTTGAAAGAAAAGTCAATAATTGAAATCTGTATTATAATCAGTGATAACAGTATCATGACTACAGGAAAAAATTGAAAGCCCTTCTCCTTTTTTTTTCTGCAAATGAAAATTCTGATTTTATAAAAATAATTTAAGGGTGAAGGCAAAGACTTGTTTCAGTGGCTGAAAGATGGTAGAAATAATTGAAGATCAATACAAAATAGGTAATTTAATTGGGTTTTTATTTTTCAAAAAAAGGAGAAATTTAAAATATCAGGCTTACTCTTCTGAGTTGTATAAAAGAAATAGAGAACGTAAAAATTCAATATAGAACAAGTAAAATACATACCGAACTTCCATTCTCTATTGTCCACAATTACAGGAATGAGCAAGAGAATTAAAGAGACAGAGAAAAAGAGGTGAGTGGGGGAGGCTTTGAATAAAGTAACAGAAAATAGAGAAAGACACTTGTAAACCTATGTGGCCATAAAAACATAACTAGAAAAAGATACACATAATAAAGACCGAAATAGAAGTTTCCACGACCTAAAATACCTATTCTGTGTTATTTTAGAATAAATTAGTAAAGACTTTTAAAAGCATGTTTTATTTTTGACTTTCAGTATCTCTTGATTTCAGAGTTTATGAAAATCTGATATTTGTTCTTTATATGTGCGTGTGTGTGTGTGTGAGAGAGAGAGAGAGAGAGAGAGAATGAAAGACTCTAAAGGAATTGGCATAAGAGATATGCTGAGAAACTTTGTTCAGAGTAAGGAGTATTTCAGTGAGAAACTGTTTTGAAATTTTGAATGTATCCCTTGGCAGTATTACTTTGGCTGCTGCTGAGAGAGCCAAGATGGAGTGGGCAAGGGTCAGCAAATAGGTTTCACTGCCTGCTATTTCTTGTCTTGAAGATCTTCTGGATCATCTATTTGTTCTCACCTCATACTAGTCAGAGTTCCTGGGGTGCAATGGGGCTTGGGGATCCTTACACTGCTCTTAACAAGCTGTTTCTTTCATGACCTAGTGGAAGTGGGTAAATGAAATCTGTGTATGAGATTTTTCCATCTTATAAAAGATATACTTAAAGCCATTCCTTATAAATAACCATGGCCTACCAATGTGTCAACTAAGTTTATTATGGGGAACATTTGTAGATTTATTCCATGCTGAACCTTTTAAGTTTTTATTCTTATATGACTATATACTGAAGAAAGCCTAACGGTAAGCAGCTTTGCACACCTTTGTTACTCTTATCATTGTATATAAAAAATTCATTTTCACTTATTTAATTCTATAGTTATTGATTCAGAAAAAGGATAATATGTAACATTGTGGGCTCATTGTTTTTCATGAACTTAATGTGCTCATGAATCATTGAATGCCTTGTCACTGACTGCTTCTTGTGCCCATGCTATTGTGTATTATTGATCCACAATGACTTTGTAGTAAAATTAATTTTTTTCTATTCTTTATATTAACGCTCTCATTTAAAACTCTGCAACTCAAATGTTATTTTGTTTTGCAACAAAAACCTTTCATGAGTTTGTGTTATAGGCAAGACATCATGCTAGCCACTGGAAGTGAATGCCTTGGTGCAGTGACTCTGGGCAACAAAATGCCATCTAAACTCGCTTGTTGATTTATAATGTTTCATTTCTCCTTAGCTCCCCAACCTGTTTTAATGAAATGGAGCATTAATATAAAATGTTCTTTAACAAAAGAAGAGAGACCTATTTAGGTGTGTGTTCTAAATCAGGAGTCCCCAACCTCCAGGTCCCAACCCTTGTGGCCTGTTAGGAACCCAGCAGTGGGCCAGGGAGCATTACCACCTGAGCTCCACCTCCTGTCTGAGGAAAAGCAGCATTAGATTCTCGTAGGAGTGCAAACTTTATTGTGAACTGCACATGTGTGTGAGGGATCTAGGGTGCACGCTACTTATGAGAATCTAACTAATGCCTGACGGTCTGAGGTAGAGCAGTTTCATCCCGAAACCATCCCCCATCCCCACCCCCTCCCATCCATGGAAAAACTGTCTTCCACGAAACGGGTCCCTGGGGCGAAAAAGGTTGGGAACTGCTATTTGAAATAAACCAGCATCAAGTATCTATCCTGTAACATTTTCCTCTTGGTCATATGGTAAAACATAATCAATAAAAATTTTTATAGACTGTGACCTCTTCCTGTCAGGATAGAAGTAGTTTACATTAAAGGAGATACTCAGGTCTTTATCCTGGAGCAAAGTTTGGCTGGGCTAGCCCTTGGTACAGAGGAGTCAGGCGCTTGAGTTTAGGTCCCTTAACAAGATGGAAGGAATCCCAACGGAAGCATTAGAACATCGATGAAATTCTCCACTAATCTACTCGTCTCCACCTGAGCTGAACAAGGTCTTCTTTCTTTTCTCTCAGTGCTAGTGTTCTATTATAGAAATAGAGATGTACTTTGATATGGAGATAAAGTTTAATAGTAGAAAAAAACCCATTTATTTGATCATGTCATGAGGACCAGGAAAAAGTTAACTCTGATCCCATGGTATACTTTAAGTCAAAATACATTCACTTTCTGAGCCAGAAACATGGCTAAAATGACTTGCTTCTTTTTTTTTTCCAAAGAAGAGAAAATCCTAACAATGTTCTATAAGAAAATATCTAAAATACTTTGTCTGAAACTTGCTTTAATTTTTCTTAATCTCTAAGATTAGATAATACTGGAAGAATATTAGCTCTTTGAATTCAAATCACACTGAAATAGACATGGCAAAGTGGCATAACAAAACAGAGAAGAAAGAGAAATGGATTATACCGGAGGTATGAGATCTGTGATCAAGAATGTTTCACAGAGGAGAAGATCTTTAAGATTTTAGCTCATTCTTGGACCATGGAAATATTTTGACAGAGAGAGGAGGAAAAAAATATCAGGTTTAAGTGAAAACATGGCAGTGTTATAGTGTTTGGGTATTGGGAACAAAAATTGGTTTAATGTTGTCATGACATATCACTGGGAGTGGCTGGACACCAGGCCAGTGACTTCTTTTTAAGCTAATTTCTAAGTGTTGCTAGTGGGAAATTGAAAAGGGTAAAAGGAGGTAAATAAGCTCATATAAATATAGCCAAACTATTTTATTGATCTATATCCACAAAATCCATCAAATCAGAAGAATCTGTTCTCTTACAGACTTATTTTATACTGGTTACCAGGCAGAGAACTGATACATATTCATTATTGGCTCAACTGCTTTAGACCTAAAGTATAAGTTATCTATTGCCTTAGGTATAAGTTATCTATTGCCTTAGATATCACTTCCTTTTTTTACCTACCTCCACCAAATAAAACCATAGTTCATATGTCTGTGGAACAGCTGGGTGGTTCTTCTGTTCTGGACCAGGCTAAAATTATCTCATCTGGATGCACTCATTTAAGCAGTTAGCCGGATGATTGGCTGGGGACTGACTGGTATTTGATTACTTCTCTTGAGATGGCTCTCCTCCATGCGGTCTCTTATCATCCAGTAGGCTGGTCCAGCCTTGAACACATAGACCTCTAAGATTTGTGAGAGCAGCAGAAGTATACAAAGTCTTCTGAGGCCTAGACTTGGAACTGTAACACCATCACTTCCATTGTATTCTGTTGTCTAAAACATGACACAGGATTTCCACGGGTGGGAAGATTCACTTCTTGATGGGAAGCTTCCAAGTCACTTGGAAAAGGCTAAGTGTTTTATATGGCTTTAGAAGAGCATTGACAATTGTGTCATTTGTACAACCAATCTACCTCAGAATAGCAGGCTTAAAAACTGAAAGGTAGGTATCAGGTTACAGAGAATTAAGGTATTCCTAGGCAGTAGAATTGCATCAGGCTCTGGTTTTATATTTGTATGTGTGTATTTTTTTTCTTTCACAGTGGCATCATGGAAAAAGTAAAGATTGTAAAATAACTAGATCAAGAGCAACACATTATATTAGAGCTAGAATCCTGTTTTTAGAAAGAAGTCAACTTCCTCAAGTCTAGCTCAAAGAATATAGTGAGACAATCTATAACTTACAATATTTTAAGAAGACCTCATCTTTTATGAGGAAATACAAAAACATATTTTTAATCTCTATTTGAGCTAATCAAACTGGAAGTCTGAATTTCATGAATGTCAGTTTGGGTACAAAGCAAAGTCTCGTAGGTTTGTGATTATAACGACAAGTGGTGAGGCAGAAAAGAGACCATCTTCTAGGGAAATATTACACTTTATTCTTGGAAAAAGAACAAATTTGACCTTTTCCTTCCTCCTGATGGCAAATAAATTGCAGAGATCAGCATAAGTATGACCCATCCTGTTATCATCATAGTTTTTGCAGCCCATTTAACTTTTGTTTTCAATATATGTTTGAATAAAAACCCTGATTTTACTCAGGGAATCTCCCAGCCTTTTTCCAAATGCCACTTGAGTAGATGCAGTAAGTACTGTTCTAAGAGTACAAGAAATATAGAAAGTGGGATTATAATTCTGGTATTAATGCTGTGTGCTCTTGATTCTTCTGCACCCTAATTTCCTCAACCACTTAATATGAATATTTTAAGCGTTTCCTGCATGAAAGTTATAAGTCCAGATGAAACACATTTTAAAAATCCCTCATTTATTGTTGGGAGATTAAAATGACACAATATTTTTAGAGGGCAGTTTTGGTGTCAAAAGCCTTAGAATTTTGCATACTTTTTAACGCAGTGATTCTACTTTTAGGGATTTATTTTAAGGAAAATAAGTCCCTTGCTTTAGCTGCAAGGAATTTATTTCGCTAATTTTACGATTGCAAAAATATTGGAAACCACCAAATGACCCAAACTGGAGGTTTGGATAAGTAAATTACAGTGGTTCCATACATTAAAATGCTAAGCAGCAGTGAAAAATGATGAGGTAGAGAATTTTTATGAATATAGGCTGAAGAGTTTCCATGTCACTAAATGAAAATGCATGTAACAAAATAATATGTTCAGTATAACCATATTTTTGTATTAAATATGTATATAAAAAGATTGAGAGAATATGTACTGAAATGTTATTAGTGGTGATCAATATTTGGGTTAGGGTTGGGTTTTATTTTCTTATTTTTCTTTAACACTATATTTATATGTATTACATTTATATGATAATTTTATTTTTTTTATAATAAAAGATTTATGGAATAGGATTTATAAGTATAGAACATTTCTATGCTTACCTTTTGAATCAGGACACTGTAATAATGAGAACTCAATTTCAAAATGCTGCATCTTTAAAAGCTTTGCCAACTGACATTTGTCCTTGTCACAGAAAAAACACCTTTCTATTTATGTTTACAGCATTGAAAAATGCACAGTATCCCACAGTACAAGGAGGGAGATTTATAATAAAGTCCTTCATCTCAGTGTATGAGTATACCTGTAAATCATTCACAGACTCACATTAAGTATAAGCCTCAAAGTAGCAAATGTATCAAACAAACAAAATGTGAGCATGTCTGCACTATCTGCATCTTTGTTTCTCTGTATAAGCATGACTGTCTTGCCAAACTCTCATTCCACAGCCGCCTAATTGTTCATTCAATACATATTTATTTTAGGGCTATATATTAACAGCTGTGTTTAGTACTACGATTCTGGAAAATTAGGTTGCCAGTGGCTTCTTGGAATCAGAGTCCTTGCAGACACTCAACAAGGCCTCCAAGATAATGCAGATCCTGCATGCAGTGTCAAAAGAGCAAAAAACATTAGCCCTGCCCTCAAGAAAGTTGTTTTCTGAACAAAAAGAAAAAAAAATACATGCATTATTTTTTTGACTAGGAAAAAATGTCATTCATCTATTTGTTCAACGGGATATATTTGGAACTTACTGATGATGGGCAGCTGGTTAGACAGAGTGAAGAAAGTATATGTTACAATTATAGAATATAATTCAGAGTCAGTTAATGCCAGATACTGTAATTTAGGGATGGGAGAGAGTAGTCATAGTCCCACAACACTTACTTCAGATAGAAGGGACCTGGAGGGTATCTTGTCCAAACAAAGCTAGCATGATTTTATAGAACTGGAAATTAGGCAGATGGGGAAGGCCTTCCTGTAGAAAGAGAGCTTGAAAGTGGGATTGAGATAATGGGTGGAATTTGCTAGAGAAGAATAACAGAAGAGTACTCTACCAGAGGAAGAAACAAGAAAAGGCCCTGAACTAGTAGAAGGTATGCTATGGTCAGAATTTGTCCCCCAACAAGCATGTGTTGGAAACTTAATTGCCAAAACAACAACGTTGTGAGATGAGGCCTAATGAGAGGTGATTAGGCTATGAAGTCAGAGTGAATAAATTAATGACATTATCACAGGAGTGGGTTCCTTGTCATAGGAGTGGATTTGCCCACTCTTGCACTATTTTTCTACTTATGTTTTTGCTTTCACAATGTGATGCCTTCCACCATGATGCCAAAAGGAGGCCCTTTCAAGATGCTGGCACCTTGATCGTATACTTACTAGCTTCCATAACTGTGAGAAATAGTTATCTTTATTATAAATTGTCTAGTCTATGGTATTCTGTTACAGCCGTGCAAAACAGACTAAGATAGGGTGTGACTTATGAGTGGGCCTAAGAGGTAAGAGAAAGCTAAGCACTTACCCAAGGTCCAAACACAGACAAAGATTCTCTACTGATTCATAACATACTGTGGGCATCAGACAATGGAGCTCTTGAGAACATTATTCTCTCCCAAAAGAGCGATGGAAAAAAAAAAAAAAAAAAACAGTCCCAGATAGTTGTTCACCTTTATTTCCTTAAAGAAAAAAATAAGGATTACACATAAAATGAAAAATTGTAAACAATCTTTAGACAGGAAACAAAGCCCTGTTGATTTGTTTCCAGTCTATAGATGTTGTTTCCACGTACAGAAACTTCTGTAGATGTTGTTTCCACGAATAGAAACTTCTGTAGATGTTGTTTCCACGAATAGAAACTTCTGTAGATGTTGTTTCCACCTACAGAAACTTCTGTAGATGGTGTTTCCACCTACAGAAACTTCTGGAGATGTTGTTTCCACCTACAGAAACTTCTGTAGATGTGGTTTCCACCTACAGAAACTTCTGTAGATGT
>CAUYQU010045019.1:0-14711 GCA_963574635.1 Cheracebus regulus | reverse complement strand
CTTCTCCAGACCCTCTCCCCTCTCCAAACAGGGCAGCTGGGGTGCTGGAGCAGGACAGTGGCTGTATCTGGCCCCAGTGGGCGATCGCTCTTTCAGCTCAGGGATTTTCTTGGCTTCCAATACAGGCTCTGCATTGAACACAAATCATGCTTTATTCTTGAGCCCCTTGGTCAGGCTTGACTCGCACACTCCCTCTGCAGTGACCCAGGGAGCCCCTCTCACAGCTGGGAGCGGAAGCTGAGGCTGCAGCCTGCCATCTTCTCCGCATAGTCAGCGTCGAAGCGCTCATTCTGCTCCACGGTGAAGGTGGTTTTCCAGTCCCCAGCCGTGCCTGGGGGAGGAAGGCAGGGAGCAAAGCTGGAGTCTCACCCCAGGGGAGGGCCCGAGTGCCTATGGGGAGGTTCCAGCTGCTGCTCCCACCCTCCCCAAACCCCTGTGCTGGCTGGCCCCCACCTCTCCTCATGAAGGGGGAGATGCTGTGGTCCATGAACTCCTGGGGGACGGTGGTGTAGTTGGTCATGGGGTTCTTCTTCATCTCCTTGAATGACGTGTGCTGAACGATGGAGTCCAGGGTGTCCTCCGGCAGGGAGCGCCCCACAAACTCCAGGATCTTCCGAATCTCCCCTTTGGGGTTCTGAGCAGCAGAGGGCTCCTCAGTGGAGCAAAACAGAAGGGGTCCCCTTCTCTAACCTCAGAGGACATCTGGCCACTTCCCCTAGAAAGCCTGAAGAGCCTTGACCCTCGGGGCCACAGTCTCCTGGGTAAAATGAATTGCTCTCTGCCCTGTGATCCCGTGATAAGCTGGGCTTGGCTCCTACCAATGAGTGATGATAGGAATGGTCTTTCATGACTGTGGCTCCAGGCTGGAACACTCTATGGCAGGGAGAAGCAAGAGGACTACGTATCTGATCCGTGGCCACCTGTGCAGCTGACTCAGGCACGGGAGATGAGAGCTGTGCCTGCTGCCAGGTGGGGCTGCAGCTGGGAGGCCTGGGCCAAGGAGGCAGGATGGGGAATCCGGGCCTGCTGTGGTGCTGCCTGGAGAAGGGGCTGGGTGGCCTTGGTGGGTCCCTGTGAGGTGCCTGCCCCCAGGTGTCACATGGAGGGCAGCAGCACAGGCGGTCTCACCTCCTTCATGTCTTCATAGAAGAGGTAGAGAACAGGGTGTGTGCGGCTCAGCTCCCACCACTCCCGCACGTGCTGGTACCAGGACCCATAGGACACTGGAGAAGCGGGCGGGGGGCACCGACACAGGGTTGCTGTGTGTTGTAGCCACCACCCCTCGGCCCCACACCCTCCTTCCTCCAGTCAACCCACCTTCTCCGGCCATGAACTTCTCCAGGAAGCTGTCCCAGGTCCCAGGCTCAGGGTTTGTCTTATCCATGCGGTGGAAGTGGTAGTAGGAGACCGCCACGTCCTTTGCGTTGCGAGCAACATAGACCACCTGCAGGGGCAGAGGACCTGGCCCAGCGCCATCACACGGCCCGCCCCAGGCCCGCTCATATCTTAATTTGGCAAAGGAGGAACCTGAGGCTTAGAGGCTGACTTGCTTGAGATCTCATGGTACAGGTAGGTCCAAGCTGGGATCTGAACCCTGCTCAGATGACAAAGTCTGGCCTGGTCTCTGGATCTATATTCTATACTAGTATAATCTGCATTAATGTCTTCACCTCCCAATTTAGAGCAAGGCAGGCATGTTTCCACCAGCCCCAAATTCCCAAGTTGTGGGCCTGTGAGAACCTCTCCTTCTACATTTCTTAAGTCTACACTGAAGAATTTCATGATCTTGGTCATCAGAGCAAGAGGCAGACAGTCTCCCCCCGAAGATGTGACAAGGCTGGAGGGAGTCAGGCGACTCCCCCAGAAAACAGGACCAGGCTGGGCTAAGCTGGGGCCTCCTTCCCTGGATTCACATGCTCCACACCTGGACCTTTTCTTTTTCCTTTTGTTCTGGAATTTTTTATTTTTTATTTTTTGACAGAGAGTGTCAAAAAGAAAAGACCTTGGTCTTTCTTTTTTTCTGTTGCCCAGGTTGGAGTGCACTGGAGTGACAATAGCTCACTGCAACCTTGACCTGTCACACTCAAGCAATCGTCCAACCTCAGACTTTCGAGTAGCTGGGACTACAGCACCACGCCACCACTCCCTGTAGATGTTTTGCATTCTTTATAGAAATGGAGTCTCCGCATGTTTCCCACGCTTGTCTGTGACTCCTAAGCTCAAGCCATCCACCCACCTTGGCCTCCCAAAGTGCTGGCATAAGGAGTGAGCCACCACAGGTGGCAAATCTTTTTTTAATCTTTATTTATTTATTTTGTTTGTTTGTTTGAAACAGAGTTTGCCTCTGTCTTCCAGGCTGGAGTGCAGTGGCACAATCTCAGCTAACTGTAACCACTGCCTCCTAGGTTCAAGTGATTTTCCTGCCTCAGCCTCCTGAGTAGCTGGGATTACAGGCTCTTGCCCCCACACCTGGCTAATTTTTGTATTTCTAGTAGAATATGGGGTTTCTCCATGTTGGCCAGCCTGGTCTTGAACTCCTGACATCAGGTGATCTGCCCACCTCGACCTCCCAAAATGGTGGGATTACAGGCATAAGCCACCACGTGCCTGGGCTTTTTATTTTTATTTTTTTTATTATTTATTTATTTTTGAGAATGAGTTTCACTATTGTTGCCCAGGCTGGGGTGCAATGGTGTGGTCTCGGCTCAATGCAACCTATGCCTCCCCGGTTGAAGTGATTCTCCTGTCTCAACCTCCCAAGTAGCCAAGATTACAGGTGCCCACCACCAGGCCAGGCTTTTTTTTTTTTTTTTTTTTTTGTATTTTTAGTAAAGATTGGGTTTGACCAAGTTGGGCAGGGTGGTGGCGAACTACATAATTAACGGATACACGGGCCGGGATTTTTTTTTTTTTTTTTTTTTTGTATTTTTAGTAAAGATGGGGTTTCACCATGTTGGCCAGGATGGTCTCGAACTCCTGACTTCAGGTATCCACTGGCCTCTGCCTCCCAAGTGCTGGAAATATAGGTGTTAGCTACCACACCTGCCAGCCCCTCGTTTTATTCTTCATCTTTTTTTGAGACAGCATTTCTCTATCACCTAGTCTGGAGTGCAGTGTTGTGATCATACCTGACTGCAGTCTTGAACTCCTAGGCTCAGATGATCCTCCCACCTCAGCCTCCTGAGTAGTTGGTACTACAGGCACAACACTATGTTCAGCTAATTTTTTTTTTTGAAAGAGACTGGTCTGAGGCCGGGCGTGGTGGCTCACGCCTGTAATCCCAGCACTTTGGGAGGCCGAATCGGGTGGATCACTTGAGGTCAGGAGTTTGAGATCAGCCTGGCCAACATGGTGAAACCCCATCTCTTAAAAAATAAAAAAATAAAAAAATGGAAGAGACGGCTGGAAATTCTGGCTTCAAGGGGTCTTCCCACCTCAGCCTCCCAAAGTGCTGGGATTGTGGGTGTGAATCACTGTGCCCAGCCTCACCTTGACCTTCTGATCCAACAGGGTCTGGGGGAGCAGGGACAGGGGCAGGTGCGTCATCAGGAGCCGTGGGGCCGGTGTGTCTTTCAGAGTCTCCAGTCCTGAGCAGTGAGTCAGGGAAGGTCTGGTGAGCTGAAGCCCCAGCCCTGTCTTCCTCCACTCCCCTTGCCCCCAGGACCCAGTCACACACCTGAGGGAATCCCTGGGGCTTTGAACTCAAGGAAGGGCACCCGCGTGAAGATGGGAGCCCGGTGACACTTGTCCAGATCACCATTCTGGTAGATCATGTCCAGTATCTGGCTCACCCAGGTGGTGCCTGGAGAGGGAGGGAGATGGGAGGTGAGCAGGCTGAGGGCACAACCTGGCTGGCCAAGGTGGGGGCTGCCACGTGGGAGAGGGTGGGTGGCCCTCCTCACCTACCGGACTTGGGGTAGGTGCTGATGAGCAGGTCATCGGGCCAGGCCCGGAAGCTCTCCAGGGGCCCCAGTGCCTCCGCAAAGTACTTGATGAGTGGAACCCCCTTCACATACTCCAGAGGCAGGCGGAAGGTGTTCTGGATCAGTTCCATGTTCCTGCATCGAGGACCAGAGCAAGGCCCACACCTTTAACACCATCACAACACTGTGTGCAGAATTCTCACTTTCAGGGAAGTCACTGAGGCCTAGGGAGGCTGAGTGACTTGCCGGTGCTCACAAAGCCATCAGTGGCGGGGCTGGGGCTGAAAACCAGGTCTGTGTCTAGTGTGGTGGTTCCCCAGCCTGGTCACACCTTTCATTCACCTGCAGAGCTGTGCAAAATCCCAGGGCCTGGGCCATCGTGCAGACCAGTGAAAGTGCCCTCACGGAGCAGGGCCCAGGTACAGGTATCAGGGTGTGTGAAGGTCTCAGGAGACTCCAGCTGCCCTGAGGAAGCTCTAGGGCCTGCCTGAGCACCCTTTGTCTCACCATTTCCCCAGCCTCCACCCAATGGGCTCCTCTCCTGGATGCTCCCCTCCTTCTGGGCCCCTCACATGTGGAAACCTCCCAGGTCAGCCAGGCCTGTGATCCACTTGCCCAGCCATGATCCATCTGGGTTCCAAGACAAACACAGCCCATTGAGCAACTAGCTGATATTGGGGGCCAGTGCCTGGTGTGGGAATGAGGAAGACCCATGACTCAGCAGAAGGAGAATCCTGGCAGGGTGACTCCCACCTATAATCCCAGACCCTAGGGAGGCTGAGGCCAGGAGCTGGAGACCAACCTGGGCAGCATTGCAAGCCCCATGTCTAAAAATATTTTTTAAATTAATCAGGCAGGATAGCGAGGGCCCGTAGTCCCAGCTACTCCAGAGGCTGAGGCAGGAAAATCACCTGAGCCCAGGAATTCGAGGCTACAGTGGCCAGGATCCTACTGTACTCCAGCGTGGGCGACAGAAAGACCTGGCCTCCTCTGCCCAAAAAAATAGAAAGGGAGGGGGATTCACGCCTGGCTAGGTTTGTCTGATTGAAATGGGATATTCATGGGGAAAGAGCGGGAATGGCAGAGGCCTCGGCTTCTGGAATGTTGGAGCCAGAAGCTGAGCAGGGTGAGGGAGAGCTCGGCCATTCCACCATGTCACTCACCGGAGCTCCTGGGAGCCTGGCCCTCCTTGCCCGCAGTAGCTGAGTGTGGGTGCGGTGTGGGGAACGCAGGGCTGCTGTCTGCGCTGAGGGTTTCCTAAGTCCAGTGTGGGAGGGATCTGGAGCCAGGGCCGGACTTCGTTTTTCTTTCAGGAGGAAGGGGTGGGGTTGGGAGCTGGGGAGCTTCTCCATTACCCTCCTTAGTTCGCCGGCTGGAGACAAGCTTAGCGTGATCTGCAAAGCCAAGACTGGGTTTGGTTTGTAGAAAACAGAAGAATGAAAGAACAAAGGGCCCAATGGTGGGTTTTGTTTTCTTTCTTTTTTTTTTTTTGAGCTGTCATGGGGCTCCTGACCTGCCCCTGAACTCCACCCTGCCAGGCAGGCCAACAGACAAGCTTTCTCTAATTAATCCAGAGAAGAGAGGGGAGGGATTGGAGGAGAAAGATGGGATAGGCCCGGGAAAGACCAGCCCCAGCTTCGTGGCTCCCAGGTGACCTCACAGAGCTTCAGTAGAAGACTCTAGAAGAACAGCAGCCCCTGCAGGTGCTTTTCTTTCCCTGGGTTTGAAGGAGGCTCTGCAGACAGAGGGCGGGGAGGTTGGGGCTTGGAAGCCACAGGGCCCTGTGGAAGGAGGGCACCCCCCAAACTCCTCGTTCTTTGTCCTCACTATTGAAAGTCCAAGGTCAAACTGGGTGCGAGACAGGTAACCAACTGAGTAAAGGTGAGTCTCCCAGGCCTTCCAAGAATTCCGTGAACTCAGAGGCAAGCAGGGGAAAGCTGAGGTATGAGGTTTCCAGGCAGAGGAGAGACTGCTCACCTGCTGGGGTCACGGCCCCTCCTCCTTCCTCTGTGCCTTGAGGAAACCCCGTGACTGGCAGGTCCTCGGGCTACTAGCTCCACCCTTGTATGCCCTTAGCCAGCCATCAGGAGGCCCCCTTGGCGCAGATTTTGCGTTGCACTCCAGGAAAAACTGGCTGGACCGCTTGGAGTGGCACAGAAAAGAGACAAGAATGTGAGATTAATAGAAGGTGGTAGAAGGAGAAGAGAATATCCCAGGCAGCAGTTCCACATGACCTGAAGAAGGAAACTTGAAATAGCTGCATGTGCCCAGGTGCGGTGGCTCATGCCTGTAATCTCAGCACTTTGCAAGGATGAGGCAGGTGGAGAATGAGGTCTAGAGTTCGAGACCAGCCTGACCAACAAGGTGAAACCCCTTCTCTACTAAAAATACAAAAATTAGCTGGGTGTGGTGGTGCACACCTGTAATCCTGGCTACTCAGGAGGCAGAGGCAGGAGAATCTCTTGAACCCGGGAGGCGGAGGTTGCAGTGAGCTGAGATCACGCCATTGTACTCCAGCCTGGGCAGCAGAGTGAGACTCTGTCTCAAAAAAGAAAAGAAAAGAAACAGCTGCATATGCTAAGGGCCAATAAGTTCCTGAAAAATAGGATGAGGACCAAGCTGACTAAAACCAACCAGACCCAGCATGGCACTGCATTTGATGTAGGTTTCACCTAGGATCCCATTATATGATCAGTAACATGTTAACTCATAGACCCACCAGTGCCAAGACAGCTCCAGAAACACCTGTATTTGGGTGTAAATTGTGGCACCACGGTTTTGAGAAATCTTTACCTTTTACTGGAATCTTCATGAATATACCATCTTTAGTTTAAAAAGCCCATAAAGGTCAGCTCCAAACCTCCTGGGGCATGGGACACTCTTTTGACCCCCACATTCCCCTTCTTGAGTGTGTCCTTTTGCACTGCAAGCAATCTCCCTACATTTGTGACTTTCTGACTTGTCTTAAATTCCTTCTGGCAAAGGTATCAAGAGCCTGGAGACTGAGGTGGATGTCCTACCGGCCTCTGAGGACTTCCCCTAGGCCACTGGTATATCTGGAAGGGGTTAGGGACGCTGAGGATCAAGTCCCCAGCAGGTCTGTCTTGTGTGTCTGTAGAGGCATTGTTATACTCGAGTGGGTTAAGGAATGCGCCACACTCTGAGATTGAATTGTGAGTCCTTTATTTCAACCAGCGACTGAGAGGTGGCTAACGCTCAAAATTCTCTCGGCCCTGAAGAAAGTCTGGGGGTTTTTTATACCCCAGTTTGAAAAGGGAGGGGAGAACCTAGCTGAAGCAAGTTTTTTCACAGAAGCAGAGTAAGCAAAAAGTTAAAAGATAAATTAGTACATGAGAAATAAAACAGTGCCAGGTGCAAGGGCTAGAGCTGTCATAAAAAGACATCCAACTTATAGATATGGGAGCTCTGGGTACTCGACAGCACCTGCATTCCCATGCTCTGCTGGTGCCGCTTAACTTGGCCTCGTATCAGCAAATGCAGTCCTGGATGTGCCCGGTGTCATCCTGCCCGAGCTACATACTACGGTTACATACTTAATGAGGGGAATAACGAAAATGAAGAAGCTGAGATGGAGTCTGTCCAGCTCAAGAAGCTAACAGTTCTTAGCTCAAGAAGCCTGAACAGTTCTTAGCTAAGAAAGAGAGAGTCAGTTTAAGCTAACAAAAAGTAGGTTATCACGGCAAGGTTGGTCACAGGCAGCCCAGGGCAGGGAGTAGGGTGGTGAGGCCGAGGCCAAAGCCCACTCACGTCTTCTAATTCCAAGTCTTCTACTATTTCTTCCGTACCCATCCGCACAGCCAGATCAGGTCACCCAAAGCAGTGACATCTCGGAGCTACCAAGGCGTGGGGCCAGAGAGAGATAGAGTCAGGCATTGCAAGCCCCCTCCAGGCTGGGCCCTGAATACCAAGATGAGGACTCGGCCGCTCAAGCCTGGATTATACAACTGGGCACCCTCTTCTCAGAGCTGGACCAGGCTGGTGCCGGGGGACTGCACTCACCTAGGCATCAGCCCTCTAGGGGCAGAAACTGCCCTGGTTCTTCCCGAAGGAACTCGTCTGCCAGGCAGATCACGTGGGCCCTTGGCAGGCAGCCAGGGTGGGGACAACACAAGGGCCTCTGTTCATCCTGACCCAGGCAGCAGGCAGGTAAGAGGGAAGGAAGGAGAGGGAGCTGGCAGCGAGCCTCTGTGCAGCAGGCACTGTTCCGGGCATTATACAGCTCCATATTTGCATTTTACAGATGAGGAAATGGAGGTTGGGTGTTAAAATCCTTGCCCTCTGGGACTAAGCTGGTGAAAGTCCTGTGAGCATCAGCAGTGACTGAGTCACAGCCTGGACACTGCAGCAAGACTTGAGCTTCCTCACAGCTCAGCAACCCCCAGCAGGACACCGAATCTCTGCAGGGCTAGTCCTCCACTCACTCACAATTATCAGGAGCTCAGTAGAAGCTGGCCTATCATCCATTATTTTATTAACTATTTATTGGCCATCAGCTCTGTTCAGGACTTTGTTCTCCAGCAGTGACAAGAGCTGTCCTGGGGCAGTTTAGTACAAAGGTTGGGGTGGGAGAGCCTAATGAGATCAGTAAAACACCTAGCATGTGAGATAATAAGTATTCAGGAAAAGGAGTGGATGGTGAAGTACACAAGATGTGCAATTTTAGTTTATCTTTTTAGAGACATGTTCTTGCTCTTTCACCCAGACTGGAGTGCAATGGAACAATCAGAGCTCACTGCAGCCTTCAACTCCTGGACTCAAGCGATCCTCCCACCTCAGCCTCCCCAGTAGTTGGGACTACAGGCACGTGCCACCGTGCCTGGCTTCTCAGAACTGCAATTTTAAATCGGGAGACAGGGAAGACCTCTCTGCAGAGGTGGCAGGTTATCAAGACAGATGGTGTAGAGAAGAACCTTCCAGTCAAAGGGAAAAAGCAGGTCCTGCTGTGCTCAGGAATGGCTAGAAGTACTGTCATCCCCATCTTAGAGACTGGGACAGGGCCGCAAAAGTGTCAGGGCGTTTCCTGGTTCCTCAACAAACAGCTGCATCCGAAGTCGTCGTGAGGATCCATCTCCTTTGCCTGGGGCGAACCTCCCCTGGAGCGCGCGGGCGCTCAGGGCGCACAGGCCTCTGGGGTCCCGGGTCCGGCTCAGGCTCAGGCTCGGCGTCAGCAAAGGGACCTGCGCGGCGCCCTGGGGCGGGGGAGGCCCGAACGCCAGTGGCCCGTACTGCACAGCGGTCAGAGCTCCCAGCGGAGGTCTGGGCGCTGCGGGAGCGGCAGGCTCGCCCAGGGCGGGGGAGCCGGGTCCACTACAATCCCGGCGGGGTACGGGGGCGCCAGGACTGCGTTGGGCAGGGGTAGGACCCCAAATCCCGGACACTTGCCGCCACGCGGTCTCTTTCCTTGCCGGAATGGCGGCCACGGCCGACGGGGAAACCGTGCAGAACATGCACCATCTCCCTGGGGAGGAGAACGTGGGTGTCCCTGTGAGCCCCACTGCGCCCCACCACGAGTCCCCTCCAATTCCACCCGAGAGCGGGGTCCTCACTCCCGGCTTCAGCCGAGCCCCAGGCCTCGCCCCTGCCTGCAGCCGCGCCCCCTCCACCTGCCAGTCTCAGACCCCGCCTCCAGCCTAGGTACCCGTCTGTCAGCCCTTCTCTCCTCCTGCGCCCCACCAGACCCCAGCGTGCCCACCAGGACCCCTACGCTGGACCCTAGCCTGGATCATCACCCCCGCCCCAGCCAGCTTCTCCCGGAGTTCCGCCATCAAGATTCCCAGGGCACCGCCTCCCTGTCACGCTCCTCCCCTGGGACAAGCCCCGTCCCCGCCCTGGATGCCCCGCCCACGTCACAGGCCTGGCGGGTCCCTCTCATCAGGCCTGTGCCCAGCGCGGTCCGTCTCCTTCAGGAAGCCTTCCCCCCTGCACAGAGACTCTCCCCGTCTCACCAGGAGTGCAGTGGCGGTATGGCGCTCACTGCAACCTCGGACGTGCCCCCGCACCTCCCCCTCTCCCACAAACTTCCACCCCCGCTTATTATCCTGCCTCAGCCTCTTGAGTAGCTGGAATTACAGGTATGTGCCACCATGCCTGGCTAATCTTTATATTTTTAGTAGAGACAGAGTTTCACCATGTTTGCCAGGCTGATCTCGAACTTCTGACCTCAAGTGATCCGACCGCTTCGGCCTCCCAAAGTGCTGGGATTACCTATGTAAGCCTCTGCGCCCAGCCTGGGTCCTGCCTTCTGTGCAGCCCCCATTATGTTGCTGGACCCAACAAGCAGGGTGAACAGTGAACCCCACGTAGACTCCATCCTGGTGCGGAGGGCTTCAGGCAGTAGAGCAGGTAGAGGTGGAAGAAGCACCTGGGCCTGGCAGCAACTACCGCGGGACCCTTCGAATTTTAGGAAATTTTTTATTAAACACACTTCTGTGTCAGCACCGACATCAAGAAGAGAACCTGACCTGCATCTCCGAACCCGATTTGTCCCTTTCTGATTCCTCCCCCTGGGTGCCCACTGTGCTGCTGCCTCACCCATCTGTAGTTGAACGCAGCAGCCCCTGTAGGACACCTGGCAGATGGGGCCACAGTCCTGCTGGGCCCTCAGGCTCACTCGGGAGCTAGGGCTCTCAGGGATTCCTCCAACAGCTCAGTGCCGCAGGCTAGGATGGGGGTTAAAGCCGGCATCTGCCCCTGTGGCATCAGGGCTTCCTTCCTTCCCACAGTGGCCAAGATCCTGGGTCTCTACAATGACTCAGAGCCGCCCCCGAAGACCATGCACAGAGGGGTGCTGGTGACCCTGCCGAAGCAGTCGGCCATGACTCTGCCCTGTAGATCCGGAAGCCTGGTGACGAGTGAGGGCAGCAGCTTCGAGGGAGGGGCTGGTGCCCAGGGGCTGGGACTGACCCTTTGTTCCACTCACAGGCCCCCTCCTCCGTGGGGCCATCGCCACCTCGGGACTATGTGGCCAGACCTGGAGACAAGGTGGCTGCCCGAGTGAAGGCTGTGGATGGGGACGAGCAGTGGATCCTGGCCGAGGTGGTCAGTTACAGCCACGCCACCAAGTGAGTGACACCAGCCCCAGGGCCGCACTCTGGTCACCGCACCTGCCTGGGCTTTGGCTCTGCAGCAGGAGAAAAGCTCCCCAGAGGGTGCTGTGGGCGGGGCCTGCTGTGCAGGGAGCACGCAGTTCTTGGGTTGTCCCTGTCCTCTTCACTTCTGAACAGGGACTGTACCCCTGGCTGCATCCAGCGTTTTCCTCCTTTTGTCCGAAGGTATGAGGTAGATGACATCAATGAAGGGCGCAAAGAGTGAGTGTCCAGGCCAGGGCAGGGAACAGAGCCTGGGGGGCAGCATAATAGCTGGGAAGGAGCTTCCCCACCTGGCTACAGGTTGACACAAGCCCCTCTACCCCCAGGAGACACACCCTGAGCTGGTGTGGGTCATCCTGCTGCCCCAGTGGAAGGCCAACCCTGAGACGGACTCCAAGAGCTTGTTTGGGCCTCGGCAGGGCATGGAGCCCGGGTGAGGCAGGATAGGCCTTGAAGGAGACAACTACCGCATGGCCACCATAGTAAGCCTTAGCATTCGCCTGGTCACTGAGCTCATTCAAGCAAAGTTATCTCCAGTAGGGACTTCCCGTTTTGAGAACACATGCATTTGGATTTTACCTGTCCTCAAACTGACTCTTTGCTCATTTTAATAGTAAAAACCACACCTCTAGGTGGAGACTTAAAATGCTAATAAGACATGCGTCCTAGGAACAAGCATGCATAGCAAATGCCCATGTGTACCCAGAGCCACCCAGAACATGCTTACTAGTGATTCCTCTTCCCACCCTTATGAACAATTGTGTAAGACTCCCAAAAAGGGCTTTTTTTTTTCCTGCAGTAATCAACACTGTCTCACCCCGACAAGCAGCCTGTTCTGAACTCTCCAAAGTATATTGCCCATTTTGCACTTAACTTTCAAAATACTGATTGTCTTTTGCAATAAGTTACTCTATGCTGCACTTCTTTTGCTGTGTGTCTCTTGTTTAAACTATTTTATTTATTTATTCATTTATTTTGAGACAGAGTCTTGCTCTGTCGCCCAGGCTTGAGTGCAGTGGCATGATCTCGACTCACTGCAATCTCCACCTCCCAGGTTCAAGCAATTTTCGTGACTCAGCCTCCCAAGTAGCTGGGATTACAGATGTACACCACCAAGCCTGGCTAATTTTGTATTTTTAGTAGTGATGGGGTTTTGCCATGTTGGCCAGGCTGGTCAGGAATCATAATTTATTTTAATTAAATTGCATTTTATTTGTTTCTCAGGCAGGGTTCGCTCTCTCCCCCAGGCTTGAGTGGACTGGCTTAACCATTGCTGACTGTGGCCACAACCTCCCTGGCTCAGGGGATCCTCCTGTCTTAATTTGCCAAGTACCTGGGACTACAGGTGCTCACCACGACGGGAGGATAATTTTCTCAAATTTGTAGGGATAGCGTCTTGTAACATTGACAAAGTTGGTCCCAAACTCCTGTCTCCAGTGATCCTCTGATCTCAACTTCTCAAATTGCTGGGATTATAGGCATGAGCCACCCTGCCTGATCCACAAATCATATTTTATTCTGTTCTTAAAAATTGATTTTATTTTATTACTTTTTGCAACAGAATCTCACTATGTTGCCCTGGTTGGTCTCGAACTCATGGGTTCAAGTTACCCTCCTACCGCACCCTCCCAAATTGCTGGGATGACAGACATGACCTACCATCCCTGGCCCACAATTAATATTTTATTCTTGATCTCTTGGTCAGGCTTGACTCGCACACTCCCTCTGCAGTGACCCCTGGAGCCCCTCTCACAGCTGGAAGCGGAAGCTGAGGCTGCAGCCTGCCATCTTCTCCGCATAGTCAGCATCGAAGCGCTCATTCTGCTCCATGGTGAAGGTGGTTTTCCAGTCCCCAGCCATGCCTGGGGGAGGAAAGCACAGAGCAAAGCTGGAGTCTCACCCCAGGGGAGGGCCCAAGTGCCTATGGGGAGGCTCCAGCTGCTGCTCCTACCCGCCCCAAACCCCTGTGCTGGCCAGTGCCCACCTCTCCTCATGAAGGGGGAGATGCTGTGGTCCATGACCTCCTGGGGAACAACGGTATAGTTGGTCATGGGGTTCTTCTTCATCTCCTCAAACGATGTGTGCTGAACCATGAGGTCCATGGTCTCCTCTGGCAGGGAGCGCCCCACAAACTCCAGGATCTTCCGAATCTCCTTTTTAGGGTTCTGAGCAGCAGAGGACTCCTCAGTGGAGGCTGGGATTGCTCATTCAAGAAAATAAGAGGGGTCTCCCTCTCTAACCTAAGAGGGAATCTGGCCACTTCTCCTAGAATCCCTCCAGAGCCAACTCCTCAACCCCTGGGGCCCTTGTCCCTGGGGTAAAATGAATTGCTCTCTGCCCTGTGATCCCATAATGAGCTGGGCTTGGCTCCTATGGGTGATAATAGGGATGGTCTTCTTTCACGACTGTGGCTCTGGAATGGCACACCCTTTGGCAGGGAGAAGCAAGAGGACTAAGTATCTGATCCGTGGCCAACTGTGCAGCTGACTTAGGCACGGGAGATGAGAACTGTGCCTGCTGCCAGGTGGGGCTGCAGCTGGGAGGCCTGTGCCAGGGAGGCAGGATGGGGAATCCGGGCCTGCTGTGGTGCTGCCTGGAGAAGGGGCTGGGCGGCCTTGGTGGGTCCCTGTGAGGTGCCTGCCCCCAGGTGTCACATGGAGGGCAGCAGCACAGGCGGTCTCACCTCCTTCATGTCTTCATAGAAGAGATAGAGAACAGGGTGTGTGCGGCTCAGCTCCCACCACTCCCGCACGTGCTGGTACCAGGACCCGTAGGACACTGGAGAAACGGGCGGGGGCACCGACACAGGGTTGCTGTGTGTTGTAGCCGCCACCCCTCGGCTCCACACCCTCCTTCCTCCAGTCAACCCACCTTCTCCGGCCATGAACTTCTCCAGGAAGCTGTCCCAGGTCCCAGGCTCAGGGTGTGTCTTTTCCATTCGGTAGAAGTGGTAGTAGGAGACCGCCACGTCCTTTGCGTTGCGAGCAACATAGACCACCTGCAGGGGCAGAGGACCTGGCCCAGCGCCATCACACGGCCCGCCCCAGGCCAGCTCATCTCTCTCTCTCTCTCTTTTTTTTTTTTTTTTAATAAAGATGGGGTTTCACCTTGATGGCCAGGCTGGTATTGAACTCCTGACCTCAGGTGATCCACCCACCCTGGTCTCCCAAAGTACTAGAATTACAGGTGTGACCCACCGCACCCGGCCCAGCTCATCTCTTAGTTTGGCAAAAGAGGAACCTGAAGCTTAGAGGCTGACTTGCTTAAGATCTAACGGCACAGGTAGATCCAAGCTGGGATCTGAACCCTGCTGAGATGTCAAAGTCTGGCCTGCTTCCTGGATCCATATTCTATATTAATGTAAACTGCATCAATGCCATCACACCCCGATCTGGAGCAAGGCTGGCCCAGTTCCCACCAGCCCCTCCTCTTCCGGCCTGTGAGCACCCACATGCTGCCTTGCTCAAGTGTGCACTGTAGAGACTCACTATCCTGGCATTGGACCCCTTCAGAACAAGAGGGCAGACCATATCCTCTGTCAAGATGTGATGAAGCCTGGGCACGGTGGCTCATGCCTTTAATTCCAGCACTGTGGGAGGCCAAGGTGGGCACATTACCTGAGGTCAGGGGTTCAAGACCAGCCTGACAAACATGGCAAAACCCCATCTCGACTACAAAT